>JAQIWB010000046.1:0-11536 GCA_034693825.1 Zercon vagabundus
CTAAAATGGAAAGTACAACTAAAATCACATAATTTGGCTGTGTGAAGATCCGAGGAAAATTGCTAGAATGACCTTTTCAGTGAGCCTCAAAAACGAAAAAAGGATCTTGTTTCCAATGCCTGCATCGCAGACAGCCCGAAATCTTACTTAAATGAGTGATGCAAGTATCAAACAGTCCGACAATACCATGAATATGTGCGCTCTTGATAAACGAGTAAAGATCACAATAAGCACAAGTAAACATCGACCTCACGGGATAAATTTTAATCTTTTCTTTGGGAATTGCATAAATTATCTTCTTCCTGCAAAACGGGAGTTTGACAACCGTAAAACTAAATTTGCACGAGTTCTACAACATGTTAGACGTCGCAGCGTTTCGTTTGTTTGTTCCTAACCTTCATTCAAGTGCTCCAATTGAATCAAACGGAATGTCATATTCTGAGAAGTGCTTCTCGAAATTAGTTGTATTGGTGAGAAACGCACCCGAATTGCTCACATCGTGGGTTTGTATGAGTCTACGTTGCTCAGACTAGCATTGGGCGACATTAAAGGTAGGACTTATCACTCAGATTTTTGAAATATGAAACCACATAAAGCTCTCTCAACCGGTTTTCCAATGTTGAAGTTAATTATTGTGGGTTTTCTAATTAGTTTATGTCGATTAGTAACGATTCTAGGAATGAATAATCATCCTAGTTTTAAATTTAGAGTTTTATTTCGTCGTGCATGCTAGTGAAAAAAATGCAAAAGTTTACAAGAAATGCACCAAAATAGGCTTAGCATGGGGCAAGGTTCCTCTTAAAGCTCCTCTCCAGGTTAGAATTGTTGTAATGTATCGTGGAAGGATCGGTAGATGAATCTAAAATCATACTTTACTCACCAAATAAGCGTCACGTTTGGCAAAATTTAGAGAAAATCATACCCTATGTTGGAACAGATTTTGGGCGCGAAAGTTGTTCATTTGGCTTCGTTGGAGGAGTAGGCACATTTGTATTCTAATACGCGGGAAAGATATGTCTTGATTTGCACGTGCGAGAATGATAAGTTATGAGTCATTTCATGCGTATTAATCAACCACTTGCGGTTTCGTAGGGGAAGGTGTATCAATAACATTACATTCAACTACAAAACAGCAGGTGGGACATGAAATAACTCATATTTTATTATTCTCACACTTGCAAATCAAGACATATCTTTCCCGCGTATTAGAGTACGAATGACAACAATGATGAATACAAATAAACAACTTTCGCGCCCAAAAGCTGTTCAAACATAGGGTAATATTTTCTCAAAATTTTGGCAAACGTGACGCTTATTTGGTGAGTAAAATATGATTTGAGATTTCTCTCGACGATACATAACAACAATTCTAACCTGGAGAGGAGCTTTAAGTGCAACTGAGTGAGCTTGGGTAAATATTGTGTGGGGTTTTGTGGTGATTGAGCATGCTGATCGGTTTGAATTCAGATATTTTTGTAATCATTAATTTCTTTCGATGCTGGAAAATAACTTTTAATGTGCGTTGGAGTTGCAGTTGATTGATTAGTTAGTTCGTTTTCAGTATGCCAAGGAGGCCGCGTAAACAGTGTGCAGAAAGCACAGAAGTTCAAAAGATGTACGATAATCAATGGGTCATTGGAAATTGGAGTTCACGGCGGATGTAAGTGAAAATTTGTGCATCTTTTTCAGTCTATTTGGTTTTGAGTTTTTACATTTAGAGATTGATACTTGACACAGAATATAACTAAACGAACCCCGCTGCGCGGCCCTCGGCCCGCCGGCGGCTCCAGGCGCTTCGCGCCTTTCGCGCTGCGCGCTCAAAGGCGTCCTGCGGGCGCAGTTGCGCGTGGTCAAAACCAAAAACTATTTTTTCATGCACGAAAAATGACGCAGTTGTTTTATTTTTAAACGCACAATCTTTCATCAAAAAAAAAATTAAACACATTTTTTATTTGAGCGAAAGAAAGTTAGAGTGCTTTCAACTTTAATTAATCAAAAAAAATGGTGAAAAAATTTTTCTTCCAAATTTTATTTTCAAATTTTAATTTCGAAGTGAAGAATAAAATTAAGGACAATTCTTAAAAAGTGTCAACTTTATCTGAACGGTATTTTTACTTGCTAAACTCAAAAAATATAGTTTGAAAATTTAGAAATTAACTTTACTTCTAATTTTAGTTAACTTCACTTTCAATTTAAATGACTTTGAAAAAAAATTCCGATGAAATTTTTATTTTTTTTGCAAATTTAAGTTTAAAAAAATTAAAATAAAATAAAAAATTACTTTTTCCGAATTTTTTTTCCCAAACTTTATTTTTAAATCGTTGAATTTATATAAAAAATACTTTGAAACTTTATAAATCAATTTCACGTTTTTTGATTCCACTTTGGTATAATTTTTGAATTTGGTTCGTTCGTGGTACCATCAAATTGTTGACAACCCATTCAAATCGATGCGTCTTGTAGAGAGCGTCCCAAAAACCTATATATTGCCATATCTATCAACAGTAGAACTCAAGTTATCAACATTTTACATTTTGATACTATTTTGGTACTATTTCGACGTTTGGTACGTTTGTGGTACCACCGACTTGTTGGCAACCCCTTCAAATCGACGCGTCTCATGGAGAGCTTTCCAAAAACCTATATGTTGCCATAAGTATCAACAACAGAACTCGAGTTATCAACAATTTAAAACAATTGAAAGTTTCGCGATATCCAAAATGTTAACCATATTTTATTTTTTCCCCAAATTTTGATTAAAAGATTATCAAAAAAAGTTTTCCATATTTTTCCAAAAAAAAACTCTGGAGCACTGCATGACCACATTACGCGTCTATGGCAAATAATTTTTTCTCAAAATTATTTTCTACTGGGGAGCAAAGCTCCTACGGAGCAAAAGTGCGAACAAAATGGTTGATAATAAGATACGTAAGGCGGTGCTCCAAACGTCAAATTCGCTATATTTGTTGAACTGTATATTCTAGACGGCTGAAATTTTGAGAAAAAACTATTGACGTGGATACCATTGTGGAGGAAAAATATTTTGACCGTCAAACCTTTTTTGATCAATTTTTGCTGCGGTTTATTATGTGTTGAAAACTAGAAGTATACACACAGGTAAATTTGGAAACTATAAGTCATTGTGCAAAAAATGGTAGTAATCGGACGAATAGTTCGCGATTTATTAGTCATTCAAATCTTGCAGCATGTCAGGGAACCACACCGTTGCTTTGAGTTTGATGAAATTTTCAGTAAAGTTGTGTCTTTGGGTGTAGAGTGCAATGACATATTTTATTTTTCAAGTTTGGTCACACTCGATTTTAGCCAAACTTGAAAGTGAATATGTTGCGTCACTTTTAAGCTACATATTGCTCACACCAGATATGTACGCTGAACATAACGTTTCTCAAAGCTGTGCCAAAATTCGCTGCAGAATATTGTGTACCAACGAAGTTAGGTGCGGTGAAAGTTTCTGAAATTTGTGTCAAATTTTGTTATCCGAGCCGCTGCTGAGATCAACTTGCATACATGTAACACTATTAGAAGCGCGCTCACAAAAGTTCCATAAGTCCAGTATTTTTTCTATGTGTGCTTGCATTGAAGAAAAATGTTTCTCACGTAAAATTGTCTGATCTTGTAAAGAGTTGAACTTTCGTCGTCGGTCGCACACACCAGAGACAGGTTTTTCTTATTACAAGTATTGCGTGACCAAGTTCACGATTTTGTCTTTCGAATGGAACGTTTTACGAGAAATTTTCTAACATTTACAGTAATTATTTTATTTTCCAATAAGTATACCCGAAATGACCACGAAGTGAAGAAACCGCACTAAATTTCGCAAACCGCTGATACCGCCTGATGACTGCCCACTTTCAACGTTTCAAGGCTTGAAGAGATTCATGAATGATTCTAAACGACATATAGTGGAAGAACGATGAAGTTTCATGAAAAACTTCTCAACGTTCAAAATCTTCAAAACTCCACAAGTTCAAATGTAGGTTCATTCCGATCCACGATCTAGCTGACTGATAAAGACCAGGAAACCCAGCTCTTAAACGTCAGGTACTCTGTTTTTACATTCTGCAGATGCAAGTTCGACGATGACGGCTCCTGAAACACCATACGGTCCATCAAGGCATCCCGCTACGACCAGATGAGTTCGGCTAGTCCAGTTCGAGTTGTTTAGTCGGACTCCAGTTCGGTATACCACGCCGGCCACTCGATCAATCCTCAATCAATCAAAATTGAATTCATCCAAACCATTTAGTCATCACATCACCAAATCACAGTCAAGATATAAGCGCCGGAGTATACTTGCCATTGTTGACGATAAATAAACTAAATAAACTAAATAAACTAAAGCAGAGTAATTAGAAAACAAAATGTATAATCTGAAAATAAATTTCAAGAAACTTTGCCGCACAATATTTGTAAAAGGGAATAACCGTCTCTAATTGTCCAACGTAGATTTTGCGGCAAAATGCATTTTGTGCGACAACGGCTGCTTTTAATGAAAATACAACTACTCCACAAGCCGAGTACACAATTTTACGTAAGAATTAATAAGCATATATTTTTCTAAATGCTTTGTTTAACGCA
This sequence comes from Zercon vagabundus, assembly GCA_034693825.1. NCBI lineage: Eukaryota > Metazoa > Arthropoda > Arachnida > Mesostigmata > Zerconidae > Zercon > Zercon vagabundus. The sequence continues at coordinate 4,600 of JAQIWB010000046.1, forward strand.
TAATGAATTTGAGTAAACACAAAAAGTCTGGAATATTTGTGAGCGCGCTCCGGGTAGAATTACATTTGTGTGTGCGGTGTGCGCGCGCAGCTTGCAAGTTGAGCTCAGCTCAGATAACAAATTTTGGCACAATTTCGGAAACTTCAACCGCACCTAACTTCGTTGTTAGTACATAATATATTGCAGCGATGTTTAGCACAGCGTTGAGAAACGTTATGTTCCACGTAAATATCTATTTTGAGCAATGTAGCTTAAAGGCGACGCAACATATTCACTTTTAAAATTGGCTAAAATCGAGTTTGACCAAACTTGAAAAATAAAGTATGTCATTGCACTCTAAACCCAAAGACACAACTTTACTGAGAATTTCATCGGAATCAATGTAACGGTGTGGTCACCTGACATGTTGCAAGATTTGAATGGCTAATAACTCGTGAACTACTCGTCCGATTACCATCATTTTTGCACATTGACTTATAGGTATCAAATGTATGTACCTGTATGCATAAATATAGTTTTCAACCCAAAATAAAACGCAGCAGAATATGATAAAAAAAAATTTGTTGGCTAAAACATTTTTCTCTCCAAAGTGGTATACACTTCAATAGCTTATTCTCAAATTTTCCGCCGTCTACAATATACATATACCTTAATGATTGCCTGTTAAACGGGACACAGCACTTTTTTGATGCTTTCTTCTGAAATTATGGCTTATTATATCGGTTTTCGACAGTTTCCAATTTCATCAATACTATTGATATTTTAGTATTTCACCAAAGTGTTGTGTGCGTGGGGTGTCTGTGTCAGCTTTATCATCTGTTGCATTTTCGGAAAGGCGCAATTTTTTGCCGGAATAAGCAGAGCTTGGAAAATAACATATTAATTATCTTTTTGGTGTTAATGATTTTGACAAGAGAAACGTCATCGTAGAATGGGTTTAACGTAGTTTAACGTTGTTTAACGTAGAATGGGTTGAGAGGGTCTTCCGTACTCTAGCGTGTTGCGAATATACTACTACTCGTTGTAAGAATTAAAAGCCTTTGTGAGCTTAAAAGCCACTCCGCAATGCCGCGATGATTGTATACATCAGAGCTAAATGGTATTCTACGACTATGAAGTGAATTTCAATAAATTTCCTGAACTCGTTTGGAAATGTAAGGTTTCAAAAGAATTTCCCGATTCTTTCAGAACTATACGTTTCCAAACGCGTGGATGAAATTTAGTGAAATTCACGTCATATGCGTAGAATTCCATTTAGGCCCCGATGTATACAATTATCGCGGCATTGGCACCACGCACAGTGGTTCCAATGATAGATCTGGTTGGCCAAAAATTCAAAAATTTTGTATTTTATAATGACATAAAGAGTTTGAAAGATGTGCTAAATACATGATGTGCTGATCTAACGCACAATCAGTTTTTGTCAATAAGCATGTAGCTTCTCGCCACTAGGGCATGAACGGACAAGTTTTTCGCCTTAGTTTTTAATTCCGCCGAGGCTCAAGTTACTACTGAACGTATTAGAGGAAGATCACACAAGACTATCTGAGGAAACTCCCCCGATAACGATCGCTTGCGAGCAAATTCGACTGTTGTTCTAATTTTGCATGATACTCCAAACATTCATACACAGTTTGAGTACAAAATTGACTACGAAAACGTAGTGTGAGCATCGCCATATAACTTTTAAAAAAATTCGGGCTTTTTTATAGTGTTTTTAAAACAGCCAGACAGGTATTTCTTGAAAACCGCCACGAAGCTGACCTGTGGTCAAGCAAAAACAAGAACCAAACATCATGATCATCATCATCATGATTGATTTTGTGCTCAAAAGACTTGTAATGAACTGAATAATTTGTTTTCTATGCACCATGTTTAAATAGAGTGATTTGTAGATAACGGACTCAGTAAAGTGTCTTATCTGCTATATGACATCCAAAATGCTAAAACTTTGTGAAAGTTGTGCTTATTGATATTGTCATTTATTTATTGTTTTTGCTTTCTTTTTTGTCGGCAATTGCCCAAAATCATGGAGTCTGTTTTGCAAAAACTGATAAGTCTCACAAAAATGAAATTTTGGAGCAGTTTACCGCAGGATATAAATACGAGTCGGCCTGTGGATGTTTGCTAAAGTAATGAATAAACAATCGTGCAGTGATTTTTTTCGATATTTGTGCTAGAAATGATTATATATGACTGTTTCTGTGACGTGACAGGGTTAAAAATTTTGTGCAATATCGATTTAAGTGAAATCACGCTATTCAGACAACAATTTAGTGCAAATTTGGCCCAGGAAATATGTAAGTTACACACTGCAAATGTTTAAAAAAAAGTTTTATGACGAAAACTTCATTGATGCTTCCTAAATCCCGCATGGACCTTCTTGTAAACTGGGCCATTTTGCTGCATCCTCCCCTACTGGCTCATAACTCTCGTGTTGTTGTCGCAAATTAGTTGACGATTTTACCGAATATAACAACATAATTTAGCCATATTAATTTCTTGCATTTGAAATGCTTACCTTCTTTTTTATTTCAAGTAATCAAGGTACAAATAAAGAGCAGTTTTCATATATTTTTTAAAACTTTTGTAATTTTTGGAAAACTTAAGCCGCTAACAGCCCGTGTAATACTCACGCATAGAGCTTAGTTTGAATGTCAGAGAGTGCACTCATATAAAAATCGGGTCCTTCAACGTCCAACTTTTTTTAGCATGGTTTGAAAAACCCGAGCTATCAAAAGTGTATCACAATGTGCGTGTGTTTATATTGTTTTTGTCATCTGAGCAAAAATTTTCCCCAGTTTGATGGATTTTGCTGAAATTTGGTGGCATAGAGAGTTTTCAGGTATGCGCTATTCGATGGTAAGATCAGTTTTGGTGTGTGCATCCTAGGGGTTTCTGTGGTAGACACCCCTTCACAAAAATGACCCCTAAGGCCATTTTCAAACCGCTGGGCCGAATTACGTGAAATTTGGTGTATGGGCGCTTTCGAGAATGCTCTTCCATGCGATGGGGTCAGTTTCAATGTATGATCCTCCAGGGAGACAATTTGGAAGTCCGGGGTACACGTGAAAGCAGTGTTGAAGCGCTATTCTAAATTACGTGAAATTTTGTGTATGGGGTTTTTCGAGGATGCTCTTTCACGTGATGTGATCAATTTTTATGTATGACCCCCGAGAGAGACTCCTTTGGGACTCCGGGGAACCCTTCAGGTAGAGTTTTCCGGGAAACGGTATTTTTTTGGGACGGGAAATTTCGACAATTCTCGAAACTCGGGAATTCCCGGGAAATTTTCCGGAATTTCCCGAATTTTTCTAAAGAATCGTTCAATCGAAATTTCTATCCAAATTTTTTTTAATTTACTCTTATTTTATTACTTTTTTGAAGTTTGGCCCTACATATATCATACACCTCCTGTGACTGCGTCATATTAAACGGAAGAATTCATTTTGCTTCTATGTACATGCGCTTCAATTTGATGTTGCTTCGCGGGCACACTGCGCGGGCCAAATGAAGGTACGAGACTAACGGATGAGTAAATGACACATAATGAAGCATTAACCTTAATCGTAACAATGCTGTGTTCAATGGTTGTTTTCAAGTAAAAAATTCAATGTTAAGTGGTTTACTACAGGAATAGAATTCGTTTTTTTCTCTATATACGACGAAACTTCTAGACTTTCAGTTCTAGTACACACGTAGACTGAGCAGTCTCTTTACATATGAATACGAATACTTTCTTCATTTTTCAAGTTTTACCCACTATAAATACTACGAGTGTTCAAAATCAAATTATTGAAAAAATGTGATAATTTGTACGAAGGAAAACTAAAACCTGGATCGAGAATTTGAGAATTTGAAGAATTCAGCAAATGTGATACATTTTATGATGATCTGGTACTCTTGTTTAACCAAATCTGGTACTAATTGGTTTTTTTAAAAATTGTACAAATTTTTCGTGAATTTTGAACGATTCTTTCCTCAACTTCCCGCCCGGAAATATCTTTTCCCGAAAGGGAAGTTTTTGGGAACGGGACGGGAATTCCCGTCCCGGAAAACCCCACCTTCTGGTTAGGTGCCCTTGGTACTTTTGCTGTACCTCCGAATAAGCGACAATATTCACTGCTCGGTTCCGCGTGCTCGAGAAACCAGAAATACCCAATTTCATTGAATTCGGTTAACATGCTCGCGAAAATCGCAGATTTGGTACTATTTCTAGCGTTTGGTACTTTTGTGGTATCTTTTTATGAGTGGCAACCATGACAAATCGATGCGTCTCGGTGACAGCTTTCCAAAATTATATATATTGTCACATCTATGAACAATCGAATTTGAGTTATCAATTTTGTCTCGCTAGTTTGGCAATTTAATATTTATTACAAAACACAATACGTGTTCCCCAAGGCCTTCCATTTTGCTTGAAGATTTTCTGGCTTCAACAAGTACTCCTTTTCTGTACAACAAGTACTTTTCTTTTGAAACAATGATTTTCCAAAGTCAGGGACCAAATTCGTGGTATCAATGTATTGTATAAATTAACTATTCTATATCTAAAAGGTTTTCGAGTTGCCTCTTTGATTGAATCAAATGGATGCATCTGAGCAAGTGATTAAGAAAACCTCGTTAAATTTTGGCTTTGTGTATTTGATCCAATATCTAAGTTTTTTGATATTTTGCCCTCACAAGTGCACAAAAATCATATAGCTTATTGAGTATTGAAGCGGTAGGCTAAGAGAAAACACGTTAGATAGGTTGACAAGTACAACAACGAGTAAAACATTTATTATAGAAACTTTGCTAATACAGTTTCTGTTTTCATTCATATAACATAAATATACAGTCGGCATAATATAGGTAAAGCGGATAGCATAACATGAATGTACTATGACTCAAGTACCAAGTTCAACACAGATACGTGTAGGTTTTGTTCATATTACAGAATATTCAATATTCAATAGCTGTATTTTGGAGTCGATTCTGAAATCGATCCGTAGGACGCCTTAAAAGCACTTTTCAGAAAAATTGCTAAAAAAGTTGTTTGAAACTTTTTTCTTTCACTTACAGTTAAAGTCTCAAGTTGAATGACTAATTAAGATTGATGCTAACTTGGTCCAGCTCAAGTTGGAACCTAGGAATCGACTTGGAACCGAGTGGGAACCGCACAGCCCTGTTAGGTAGTGTTGTGACGAATATCGCGTAAGTTTCGCCTTTAAAAATTCGTGAATTTGATTGTCACCAAGAGTTGGGCATCTGTATGGTATTGCACTTATGTTTCAACGAGACAAAATTACTGTTTGGAATTTGGAATGTTTGCGGGTGTAGGAAAGTGTAATTATTGAATGAGCCACAAATATGACAGGCGATTTTTTTTTGGATTACTGTGGTTGGTCAGGGTTGCCAAAGCTTCTTTTTTTACGAGATCTTTTTCTCTTCATTTTTTGATTTGCCACTCATCCATAATCTCTTCGGCAGTTTTCACAATACTGTCAAACAAATACGCGAGTGATTTTCCTAATTTGCCTCGAATGTAATTTGCGAGTTGCGAAAAACTCATTTTTTGCGTTTCCGGAATATGGCCACCCTGCGGTGGGTAGCATCTGAGTATTGTAAAATTCAGCAAGAATTACTCGATAGTTTTTCATTACGAACAAATAATACGTAATTTAACGTTTATAAAATGTCTCAATCAAAAACCTGTTGCAATGCAATATCATTCGATTCCAAGTGGTATGTGACGTAACGGTGACGTCACAAATGTATGTGATGACGTCACTGCGATGTCACGTACTACTGGCGATCTGTAAATAGCGCTTAAAATGAACTTTTGCTCACTCGAAACTATCACGATCATTGTATAGTACAGTGTAGCCAGCTTTGATACTATTTTATAACAACTTTTTCAATTAATGACACGCGGTTTTTTTAATCGACTGGTAGCGCCGGATTCAGCATTTCTTTGTGGATTCAGTGTTTCCTTGTGGATTCAGAATTTAATTGTGGGGTGAACGTGAAAAATAACTAATTTCTTGAATAAGTTTTGCTTAAAACACTAAAATTTTGCTTATTATATCAAACTCTGCTAATTTGGATGTTTTTGAAGGCTCGTGATAGAAGCTATGACCTTCTAGCCCCTCCTCTAGATGCGCCATTGTCGAGTGGGGTAACTTTGCGTTCGTGAGTAACTGGGTACATACGGTTTTGAGGCACTTTGTTTTCACATCGAGCTTTGTCATCGAGCTTGAAATCAAGCTTTAACACCGGGCTTTGACATCGGGCTTTGACATCTAGCTTGGAAACCGAAGCTCTGGGACGTGTGTGAAAAGTTAGCTCTAAGTGCAAAGTTGCTCGCTTGATGTAATGTATGTATCTGGAAGCACGTTATCATGTGCTGCCAAATTTGGCTTTTATCTAAGTTTTTAGGATTTAAAAAGTTGTCACAATATTGTACAGAACGTATTGTACGCAATGAATACAGTCGAATCTGCTCAATGTTTAACTTGAAAATTCGGATTTTTATATATCATAGAATTGTTTGTAAACATTGACTGTCGACCAAATCGCTCGCAAACCTCCGGCAGACCCGTTGCTCATGTTAATATAAAGCACAACTCGACAACTCATGTTAAATAACCCGAATGATGTTGCTTTTTCTTGAGGGCGATTGTACTTTGATATAGAAATTGATGCACGGTGACCATTTGTCCGGATTTAACCCGGACATTTTGATATTTGATCCTGAATATCAGGTATCGTCGACTGATTTTTTGAATCATTTTTCTCATTCCTGAGTTTTTAGGCGATTTCGTAAACATTTTCCACAAAAAATGTTTAGACCAATTGTCGACCGCTTTCGTGTAAATTGTGTCCGGATTTTTACCCGGACAAATATGGTCACCCCGAATTGATGATTCTCGTGGCACGAAACCATGACGTATAG
>JAQIWB010000047.1:0-11504 GCA_034693825.1 Zercon vagabundus
AGGGGCGCGAATCATTGAATGCCACTGGAATTCGCGAATATGTAAACAAAAAGCAATGAAATTTGACAAATAATAACTTAACTGTTAACGTTAACTGAGCTCATACCCCTCCCTCCCCCCCCTGTTAACTTTGGTTAACTTTTATCAAACCCCTCCCTCTCACCTAAGTGTTAACGTTATTTATGGACGACCCCTAAACTTCAAAGTTCAAAGTTGTTTGAAAATTATTCAAATATTGTGACTGTGGTGAATTCCATAATCACTTTTTGAACACTTTAGTTACCAAGCGTTAAAATACTATTTTATTCATCAATTGTAGGTTGATTCCACACGAACAGTTGTTGCGGCAAATTGCACCTGTCAAGCTGGTGTCATCGGATTATGCAAGCATGTATCTGCTGTAGTTATTTTCCTGCGCTCGGAGATACCAGATTCGTGCACCAGCAGACCCCAAAAATGGGGAAAGCCCACAAAACTCCACGACAGTGCTTTTGCTAAACTTGAAGACTTGAGCAAACGTAAGTTGATGTTAATAACTTTTTGAAGGATGTGTAGGGACATGAAATGGACGATGGGCAATAGACATGAAGTATTCTCTAAGTTAGAGGTTAAAGAGAACATTTTCGGTTTTTGTCTCGCGAGATATTTTGCCCCCACGTGACACATGCCAGCAAGATAGCATCATTGTACTACAAAAGGTCCAAAGTTCTTCAACTTCAGTTATTACTGCTACTGCTAGCAAGAGTAATTTTTGCTGGTGCTATAATGCCTTTATTTAAAAAGTTATTTTAAAAAGTACTGTTTAGATAGTATTCGTATACCACAGTTTACTCGGGATTCTAATCGCGGTCTCTTTTAAAAACGCCTGTAGACCCGAACTTTATCACGTAAACCGCAGAGGTGCCTGGGGTTTTGGCACTCCTTGATTATGATTCGTATTCGTACAGATCATAGCAAACACTCGTTATATCTGATAAATAACGTGAGAATAATCTTTGTGTTTTCCAGCCTTTTTGTTTACATCAAAAATATTACCCATGATAGAAACTGTAAATTTATGAAGAACAATTTTTTCCAGCTAAAACTTCATTGCTGAAGCGACCCGTGGAATCAATTCCCCCAAGCAGAATATTTCCTTCATTTCCTGGAATCAGTGGCGTCTTGTATAGGCATTATGAAGTAAGTCTCTTTTAAGTATGACTCTGATTTTCTGTTTTTATTGATTAACAAAAATACTGTTTCTCAATAGTTCACAGTGATGTTTTAGCGCAGATTTTGAGCTGGCTATATTGTAAGATTGTACCGTACCATGAATATTATAATCTGGGGTCGTTAAACCATCTGCTTAAATCAGCATGTAGTTGATTTGACTGATACTGTGTATATGATTTTGATATTGCTGAGTTTTAATGAAAACTATTTTATTCTTGTGCATGATGATTGTATTTTTCAAATTATTTTTTAAATATAGTAATTTTCCGATTTTGAAAATATTATAACTCTTCCATTATAGTGATTTCGCGATTTGATTTTGAAATCAATTCGAGTGATTTAGTCCACAGTCTAATGGAGTCGCGTTTTAATTTATTTCAGACTGACCAAATGCCTGATTTATTGAAATCTGTGAAGCCTGTCCTCAGACAACTAGTTAACAGTGTAGTTGAAAGTGAAAAACTCTCTGCATATTTCAAAACAATGCCTGCAGACATTTACGTCATGTTTGACACATATAAGGCATATATTGTATGTGAGGTTAGTTCCTCAGGTTGCAAGATCAAATTGTGTACTCCCGAAAGCATACTTACTGGCGATGTGCAAGATTTCTATCAAAACAAGGTTTGCATTTTTATACATCCAAGCTTGTCGAAGACACGAGAAGGTGCCAGATTCTAGAGATGCCCACTTCCTTTACGCGCTTCATTGAAAGCTACCACCATTTTCTCGTCACTTTCTCAGTGTAAATGATAAAATAATGCGAAGGCATCTTGTCCAATGAGCGTTAGCGTATAATTCCTGTTTTTACAAAAGTAGAGCTCAAGATTGAATATGACATATACCCATGATAGTGGTCCCTCAGATGATGTTAACGTGCATTAAATAAATACTTGTTGTTTGTTATAACAGAATTGCTCACCAGGTTTTTGACGCTATACTTTTGGTCTTAAAAATTTCTAAAATTCAGTATAACTTGACAGTTTGGTATATAAGTTGCATAAAATTCGTTTGGTCTCATATAGGCCCGCCTCCTTAAACTGAAATCCTATCTTTGCCCGTGCACACAGGCTTGTTGCCAGCATTTTTCCACATTCAAAGCTCTATCCATGGGCGCCGCCAGACCATTTTTCAAGGGGGTGCAAAGCTGCAAAAACCCTGCTCAAAAAAAACCTTCTCAAAAATGATACGAAAGACAATCAACCAGGTGCGCACCCAGACCAAAATCCCAGGGCGAACCAACAAAATATGAGCTCTGCTTAGCTAAAAAGCTTGATAGAAATAACATTTCGAAATTTTCCAGGGGGGTGCACGTGCACCCCCTTGCATCCCCCCCTCCCGGCGCTCATGGCTCTATCCTGGATTTTGGTAAATATGTTATACTTTAAGCAGGTGGGTTTTCATTTCATACTTTCCCAATTCATATTTCCGAATTCATACCCTCGCAACTAAAATCCTCCCGATTCATACCCTCCTAACTCATACTTTTCCAACTCATACCTTTCCAAGTCATACCTTCCCGAATAGTATCTTCTCAACTCATATCCTCCCAACTTATACCCTCCCAACTCATACCTTTTTCATACTCGTTCTCGTTACAATTTACAGTTAGAGAAACCCGTTACACGTCACAGTTATGTATAATATATATAAATTTCTCTTATGATGTCAGTAAGCTATTAAGCATGAGTTTCAGTAACGAGTCATTCAAAATTATCACACAAAACTTGCGAATCTTGATATCAGGGGTAACGACATGAACTTCTATCACTAAGGTGCGGAGTTCGACTCATGTGTAAAATATTTATTTCCAGGAGACAGTTTGAATGATTATTATTTATCGTTCGGACTTTCTGTTTTCCTAACTATGATGCGTTGGGAGGGTATGAGTCGGGAGGGTATGAGTTGGGGAAAATTTAAATGGGAAGCTATGAGATGGGGTAGTACCCTTTAAGCAGACTAGTTTTGAGCAAAGTGCAGTTTTGTGGTATTGTAAAATCGTCTTTTCTGTTTTTTATTAGATAAAACTCACATGGGATGATCGTATCAGGCTTTCGTTTAGGACTACAAACCAAGCCGAAGGAGATGATGGAGGACTTTGGCGAGTTGCCAGAAAGCTGCGCATACCCAGTACAGAAGTACACTCAATTATCTCACCACACAGGCGTCTCAGTGATGATGAATGGGTTCAGCGTAAAGTCAAAGCAAAAAACTGGGAAGGAAATGATAGCACCAAATACGGAAAGTATACACAACAATTAAAAAAAAATACGCAATGCTGACTGGAATAACTTATATGTACTGAAGCACTAAGCCGATCAATAGGCTAGCTTCAAGAGTTCGAACTAGGGCAATCAAAACCGGTTAACCGGTTAAACCGAAAACCAGTTAACCGAGACAATTTCCACATCCGAAAAAAACGGTTTTTTGTCTTTGAAAAACCGGTTTTTCGGTTTTTCGAGTTATGGATGAAAATCGTCTTTTCTCTACAATTTGCGAGGTCAGATTAAAGAAATATTGCGATTAAGCATAATAGTGTGGCAAGAAGCCAGTTTGGTTTTGATGAAGCCTATATTTGATCTGACAAATGCGGCTTGATTTGATGTTTGCTTCAACGCACGCACGTATCTAGGGGGGAGGGGGACAAAAAGGGCTATGAGCTCAAAACAAGAAACAAAATCCTAAAAAAAAGTTAGCAGCTTTGACGTTTCAGCATTTTTGGTGTTTTTTATGCGAAAAAGTGGTTTTGGTCCCTTAAAGAGAAATCCTGGTACGCCGCTGCTTCAACGCTATGCTTGCCGAGCATATTGCACACGCTACCACGTCATCACGAGTAAAAAAACTTAAATAATTGTATGTTAAAAACTTAAAAATATGCAGAACCGAAAAAAAACGAAAAACCGGTTTGAACCGTTTTTTCAATTTTTGAAAAAACCGAAAACCGTTTTTTTTACTTGCGACCGGTTTTGAATGCCCTAGTTCGAACAAAATGCCTAAAATTCGATGAATATACATCAACTGCTACTCATGATATAAAAAATATATTTGCTGCATACGCGGAGGGGAAAAGAGGAAAACCCTTAGGTTAAGAGTTTCAACAGGCCAATATTTCTGCAAATGACCCAAAAATTATTTGGCTTGTCCAGTGTCGAATAAGACCTACTTTGGTGTTTTTCAAGTAGGAAATAATCAAAAATTACCCATTTGTCGAACCTTCCGCGCTAATATTTTTTCATTTTCACTTATGCTCAAACAGGCGACACAAGTTTGAACCTGACACTGCCTCTAAGCAATGACAAGTTCAAAATTTCTTTCAAAAATAGCATCATACTGTTGAAATGATTTCAAGTATGTTCTGCTTTTCAGGACAATTAAACAGGTTTTTTTGGTCAAATTTTTTTTCGGCAAACATGTTTATTCGTGCCAGTTATTCTAAATAAAACATAGCTCACATTTATGTCATCAAATAAAACAGTTTCGCTTCTAGTTTATTTTTTTAAACTTCCAGGACGGTCTCATGAAGAAGTTGCTCGCAAAGAATATGAAAAACAATTCGGATCTGTTTCAAAGGTGAGCTACAACATTCTTGAATACGACTAAGCGCACAATGGCAAGAATACAATGGCAGGACAGCTAATAGTTTATCTCCTGGGCTTTACCAATTTGAATCATCAATTGTGACAACCACGTGACGTCCCAAAGTAGCGTGTGTGACGTCGCGGTGGCATCAAGTGCTTCTGGGCAAAGCACAGTTTACATTTGCTATTCCTGAAATACTTATGTGGTAGCCCGGGTCTAAGGGGTCTATATTGTTGTGAGGCGGCACCCGTAATTGCAGACCGACCTACCTGTCTGTATATAGTTGAAATGGAGTGTTAAATATAAATATGGAGTTATAATAAGCGTACCGTTGTAATATAGCTAATTTTGTACTAATTTTCAACGCAGCTGTGATGAGAGGGAAACCTTAGCTTTTTGGAAGCTAAATAAGAGTTATAAATAAGAGTTATAAATAAGAGCTAAATAAGAGTTATAAATAAGAGTTTTACTAGTGAAAAGGCATAGTTTTACGCAGTGTCTTGTTCGATTCGAGTAGCTTTGTTCGATTCGAGTAGTTTCGTTTTAGGTGGGTAAGAATGGCGGCCAGTAAAATGGCGCCACTGATTTCGTTTTAGGTGGGTAAGAAATGGCGGTGAGACGCCTATTATAACTCCATATCTAACCCTCCATTATAGTTGATAGTTGTTGTTGTGAGAAGAATCTCGATGCCGCGTGGTCTTGCTGTGAGCGGTGATCGAACCTTGTACATAAACTGTGGATAAACCGGCTATCTAATATAAACCTAAGAGTCTTCAATGGGTTTATGACATATTCAGAAGTGGGATTCGAACCCACGCTCGAACATACTAGCACAGTGAATAAGTTTTAGATCTAACAAGTTAGTCCTTCAACTTTGGGTCCCTTTTCGTCCCAAAAACCAGCCATTTGATTACTTAGATTTGTTTGATTGTTAGTCTCTGCATCTGCGGACGTTTTTGACTCTGACGGAATATATTTTTGATATGGCATAGACAGCTGAAATTTGATGTTTTTTTGTGTATGCTCTATGATGCGATGTTAGTAGGGCTTCTAATTAACCGACCTCAGGCGGTAAACGGTAAAACGGTAAAATGAAAATTTCATTTACCGGTAAAACGGTAAATTTACCGATAAAACGGTAAAATGGTAAATTTACCGGTAAATACGGTAAAAACGGTAAAGACAAGGCAATATAAAATTCAAACTGATTGTTCACCTCTGATTGAACGTTCCAGAGCATGTACAGAATGTACAGAAGTTAAGTGAAAAATGAGTGAAGTGGTGACAGTTGCAACTAGTAACACTAGTCTACTTATGATTTTTCTACCATTTATAGTATTAATACCTACAAGAGTGCACATTGCACACGTAGTACAAGTTTATACAATTATTGGGTTGCCAACAAAGTGATGAGCGTCGCGGTTTTGAAAAAAAATAAAATCAGCATCGATTCATCGATGCATGTAGAGCGCACATATTATAAAAATATGATGAAGAACAAAAAAAACATTTTCATAACTTCTGCGCTCAACATGCATCGATGAATCGCTGTTTATTTTATTGTTTTTAAAATCTCAACGCTCATTACTTTGTTGCCAATCTAATATTAAGACTTATGCTGACAGTAGCAATCATCTTTATAGGTCACCACTACATTTATCAGCAAATGTAAGCAATCACTAGCTGTTTTTACCGGAAAATAAAATCATTTACCGGTAAAATTTACCGGTAAATAACGGCATTCACCGGTAAATTTTACCGGTAAATTTACTGGTAAATTCACCGGTAAAGCGCTTTACCGTTTTACCGGTTAGAAGCCCTAGATGTTAGTATCGTTTTTGGTCTGAGGTGGCGTCACTTTCGTAGAATGGGGAGTACGCTGTATTGGCCGGATCGTTTGGCCTAATCAAGTAAAGTTTGATGTCGAGATCAATTCTCTCTTTGACTTCTACAGGGCCCCCTCAAAGGGAAGTTGTAAACCTCTAGATTGTATTGCGTGAAACTCGGCATGTAGGGCCTTTTGCGGATGCGCTTTCGCTTAGTGGTGTCAGTCTTTGTGTGATTCATAAGGAAGTAACTTACCTGGAGATTTAAATACAATTGAATCCTAACGATGGAGTTTTGCAGTACAGACGAACCGGCCACTTCGATATCGCAGGGAATGAGTAGCTAGTATTTTGTACATACACTAATCATGCAAAAACGCACTCTATTTCAGATTGGAATTGTGACACATTTGTATCAAGACTTTCTTTGCTGTAGCCCTGATGGCTACAATCGCTCACGGGATTCCTTACTAGAAATAAAGTGCCCCAAGTCCGTTGAAGATCTGACGGTGATACAAGATTCCAAGTCCAATCTCGCGTACATAGAAATTGATTCGGCTAGTAAGTTGAAACTGAAGAAAAGCCACTGCTATTACACTCAAGTACAAACTTCTTTATATTGTACAGCGTTACAGAAGTGCGATTTTTATGTGTATGTACCGAACAATAAATCCCAGCATATAGAAATTGAGAGGAACGAAGAATTTCTCCAGGAAATTATTCCCTGTGTTCACCACTTTTACTTTCAAAAGCTTTTGCCAAAGTTAGCCGAGCATGAAGATCTCCAATGTAACTTTATGCTTTGACCACACGACACGAGAAAAGGCCGTAATTACTAATTTCGGCTCCGTGATTACTAATTGCACCAAATATAGTTCCTCACAAATGTTCTGGAAAAAAATTAGAAATTTTTTGCAGATAGCAAGTTAATCGGGAGTCAAGGGTCAACTTTATTTGATTAAACGGAAGCATAACAACAAATTTGCTGAAAATTATAAACTTTTTCAGCATAAGTTCAAAAAACGTTGTGCGCATAAATAACGGTACTTTTATCCTTGTATGCGACTGCTTTATATAGTATCATTCTATTTATACCGATAGTATGGTATCTAAAACAAGTATAATTTTTTCATGTTCCACTGTTTTATATACACTAACACATTTTATATACTCTTGTTATTTACTATATTACAATTTATAGTTAAGGTTGTTGATTAATGCATGTGTGTAAGTAAATAAGGCACATATATTGTTATGCATGTTAGGCAATATCTGCCATTGAATAATTAATTATTAAAAGGTGTGAAATAATATATTAGTTAGTAATGTTACTTATATTGTTATTATATTTCACTTACAAGAGTGAATGCTACCAAAGATGCTGAAAAATGTTAGCCAATAAAAAGAAATTTTCAAAAAGTGTGTTGATATTTTTAAAACTATATTAACATATCAGTTTAAGCTGGTGGTCATCAAGTCATGAGTAAGATAAGAAATTTTACTAATTTTCAAACAGAAACTTTCGAATTGAAGAAGTTGCAGAGGTATCCAATGACATGTCGTGCAAAGCAAAGCACACAAAAGTGCGCTGATCGGTATATTTTGATATTTTTCAAGCTCATAGAATGGGCGTTTGTTCCCGCTCCCCCCGCAATGCGTTTGTTTGTAAGGCAGAATAGTAGTCAAGAAATCCTGCAGGTCAACAGATCCTCTAGAAGACCTGTTGACCTAGAGGATCGGTGGACCTATGTGGACAAGAGATCCTCCACTAAAAAAAACATGATATAATTATTAGTTACTAGTAAGAGTAGGTAAGCTAGGTCAGGCGGTTAGCCGTAGGCTAACCTAACCTAACTTATCTACATTCACGTTACAGGTCACCTACTATATAACCTAACCTAACCTAATTTATACACGTATATGATAACGAATATATATATGCAACGATCTCTTGTCCATATAAGTCAACAGGTCCCCCAGGTAAACGGACTCCTTATTTATAATTTTTTTGGATTTAAACATTCATAATATGGTTCACATATCAAAGTTCATATCAAAGTTCAATATTGTCGCCATCATCTCTAGGCAGAGCTTCAGAATTCACCGAGGTTTCATCTTCCCCAATTAAAGGATCATCATCTCTTATGATGGGGGCCTGAAAATTGGCGAGCACGCAAGTCATATGTACAATTTTATCAAGATGGGCAACCAGCGACTGTGGTACACGATTGGTAATAACATTGTAAATCTTTATTCTTTGAATTATTCTTTCAACGTGAATACGTCGTTTGGATCTTTCATAGCCTATTGCCAATTTATCTTCTGGCATTTGTTCCGAAGTTTTGAAAGGTGGCATTAGCATTATGGCTCCTTTATTTTCAATATCAGTTTTGATCTTAGGAAATCCTTTATCTGCAAGTATTTTTATTTGGGGTGTAAGTGTATCTAGATAACCACAATCAGCTACAATATGGCTATCAGAAGATCGCCCGCCATAACCTTTGGAAATAAAAGTGATAAGGCCATCTGGTAGACATTCGATGAAATACTTGGCTGAAAAGTAACCTTTGTACTCACTGTAACACTGCTTAGCAGCATCAACGCTTTTCGGTTTTTCAATTTTTATTTCCGTGCAATCTATAAGACTAGTGATATCTTCAAATTCTCCGTTAAATGACTTTGGAATGTTTGCCCTAATTGAATATAGACTTGGTCGTTCAATATACCCATTTTCCGTTCTTGCGTGAAGTGTTTCTAAAACTTTTATAAAATACCTAGATGCGGTTCTCCGATCCACACAAAACATACATGACAAAGCTGTAAACGAAATTCCAAGTTTCATTTTCATAAGAAACAGTAGTAATATGTTTTCCATCGAAAGGCCATTAGCCTGTATCTTAAAAGCCCCATGAAGTAATGCAAGTAAGAGGGCAAACACTTGTGAAGTTACCCCACATAGGCTTTCCATCGCTAATGAATTTGAAATGACCGTCTCATAGCCCATAAAATGTGGAGTCACATTCAAATTACCAGTTGAGGTGGAACTATCAGTCATTACTCCGACATCATTGAGTGCCCCAGCAGGTGGATCAAGTCGCACGAAAGAAGGTGGGGATTCAGACTGATGAGATACATTATTGTGCGCAGATACAGCACTACTATCACTGCAATCAGGCTCATCATATGCTAAGTCGGAAATGTTATCAGAATGCGGGGTAATGTTATTCCGTGGAAAGATGGTTGGAATATATCCTTCCTGTCCCTCTCGCTTGGATATGGTTTCATTTGCGAAATGACATGAGCATATTGCTCGTGATCTGTTTGGCTGCCATTCCCTCCCGTCTCTTCTGCGAAATGAAATTTAGAATAAACAAAGGCCATAGGAGCAGTGGCGGATCCAGGATGTTGGCCTATGCTGGATCTCAGCGATGGGGCATGGGACCCATATGAAGTTTATGGGAGATGATATTAGACCCAAATGATGGCTTTCTGTGAAGACAAAATTGAGATCGAAATTTGCGATTTTTTTAATTTTTTTGGTGTGCACTTAAATTTTTTGCGCTTGTCAGCATTTCAACTTTCAAAATTAAATCGTTATCTTTATCAAATTTCATCGACAGATTTCCAATTTCAGCTAAGACTATGGGGAGAGCCATAACGTTATGAGATTTTTCAATTTGCAATAAAACATTGTCACATGGATGACGCCATCGGTCAGTAGACACTGGGAAGCCAGCGTTCCTTCTGATGCAATGTGGTTTACATTATTTTGTGTGCTGCTACTTATGCCGTCATCCCTGTGTCAATTTTTTATTAACAAACAATGTGTAACACAAACTAATAAAAACACTGGAGTCGATGTATCATTATATAATATATTATCATACTTATTACGTATTACTCAAAATTTCAATCAATTCTAAACAGTGTACATGCTTGAATAAAAAATTCTCATCAACGTAACGTTCAACCAAAATCCTAACAAAAAACGTAGGTATTCATATGATAGTTTACGCTTTGAAAATGAAAACAATTCTCCATTCATACTAAACCTAAATAACTATACTGCATCTCCAAAAAAAAGTCCCGAATCAGATTTATAACAAAGTAAATATTCAACGAAAACGGTTACGATACGCGCGCAGACGGTTTTCGTACGAACAGCTGAAACTCAACGTTAAAAAGAAAATATCCGACGTATTAAATCTATTATTATATAGGTGGTATAGGTACGTCCGTTGTAAATTACCCATGCACTTTTAGAAATAAGAATGCATGAGCCGAACCGTATGTCGTAAGTGTGCCTGGCTTACAACCAGCTGTCGTTTGATGTTTGATACTAAACTGGCTGGTCCACGATAGCGAACATTCGATGCAATACCGATTCGCTGTTGTGATGTATTGAAAAACTGTACCCGTCGCAAAAAAATATTTAAAAAAATTGACTACGGAATTGTTTTATATATTGACTGATCGACCAAATTAAAGTTGAAAGCGTAAATAATTTGTCTTCAGAAATTTGGAACATAGAAAACAAAGTACATGGCTTCAAAACTGATTGGCGAATTACTTGCAAAAGTGTCCAGATACATAGAATCAGGTATGGAATATTGGAATGTATTACGTATCGTAATTACAGCAATAAAAACATTTTTTTCTGAAATATTAAAAGAGGGGGGGGCAAAGGGTGGGTAGTTTGAGTCAGGTAAATGGGCAGGGAGGGAAGGGGTAGGTAGTTTGAGCCGTAAAATTACTGTTAATTGAATTGTTGACTGAATTGTTAACTGAAACTACTAATAACTGTTATTTGATGATTATCAAATGCTTAGCCACACACAGATATAGTCTGCCGGCGAATATATGTCAAATATGTATTATTAAAATTGA
>JAQIWB010000048.1:0-11452 GCA_034693825.1 Zercon vagabundus
CGAACCGTGCAGTGTGTACTTTAGAAAGGTGACTGGGCGATCGTCTGCAGCATCCCTCGAACGTCCATTGAGCTAACATTTCTCTGTTTATTTCAGGTTTTGTCAGACTTACTTTACTTACAGTGTGTACTTCAGTACTGAAGTACACACTCACAAAACCCAAAACAAACCGAGAAATTTTTGCTCAATGGACGTTCGAGGGATGCTGCAGACGATCGCCCAGTCACCTTTCTAAAGTACACACTGATAGGTGGTGGACAAAACAAAAAAATGATCACAAAAAAAATCGCATCACCAGGTACTTCAACGCGTCGTGACAATGCCACGAGAATTATATACATCGGAGCTAAATGGTATTCTACGACTATGACGTGAATTTCAATAAATTTCATCCACACGTTTGGAAACGTAAGGTACCGAAAGAATGGCAAAATTCTTTCGGTTACTTACGTTTCCAAACGCGTGAATTAAATTCATTGAAGTTCACGTCATAACCGTAGTATACCATTTAGCTACGATGTATCCACCGATATTTTGTTGGTAAACATAGCTGATTTCAGTCGCCCAACTCTCAACATTTGTGCACCTTCTCAACACAAATAAAATCATCGGGACTGAACTTATCATCATTTTTTTGGCGCCGTTGTTTGCACTTCCGTCACGTTCATAAGTGCCCGCCTATCGTTAGTCGGGTGACTCATCTTCTGTATTATTTTAGACTCTATTTGTTGTTTTGATTTTTTGGTTATTTTTGTTGTTGTGAATGTTATTGCGAAATAAATTGAATCATTTAAAGTTGCTCTGCTTAACTTGGTGTCAATAAAGTTTATAGACACAAGGTTGGGAACTTACGCGTAAGTTCGGCTTTTTTACGTTACGCGTGAAAAACTACGTAATTTACCGTAAAAAAACGTAATTTTTTGAAAATACCTTTCTCGATGATTATTTAAGTTCTTCATTATTTAATTCGGTCTTAAAAAGATGCTCTTGAACAAAATTGCCCCGTTACATAACGCAATTACAAGTATTAATGTCTGCTGCTAATGTCTAGAGAAAAATTGAGTTTGCCTAGTTCGTAGCGCCTTACATTAAGTTCTGCAACACGAATCCAACCGCAAAGAATAATGATAATATCTATATAATTAACTATAACTTTTGGTAATACGTCACGATTTGATTATCTGGTTTGATATAGTCGATGTTTTTGGTTTTTTACGTTTTTTACGCTCAAGTTCAGTTTTTGAGGTTTTTTACGTTACGTTTTTTACGAGTAAATTACGCGTATAAAACGTAAAAAACGTAAGACGTAATTTACGTTCCCAACCCTGCTATAAACTCAACTCACATACATAACAAGATCCTCTGAAAGTGATCGTTTCAAGAAAATGCTCTCTCCTTATTATTGTTTCCTTGTACGCGTCGTTCGGTATTTTTGTAAACGCAGTTTGTTCTGAAATTGTATGAAAATGAGCAGTGTCAACTATAAAGAATTTGATATAGTTACTGAACGCAGGTATCTAGAATTGCAAACTTGTTGTTGTCATCTCATGTCAACTATGTAACAATAGTGTCAATAAGTTATGTTTTAAGCACCAGCAACACAATCAGCAATATATCTGTGTCAAGTGCACTTTGAGCTTTGGGAGTTCTTGGAATTACGTATTGCTGAAGTTGGCTTACATATGGACTTGCAGTTAAAAGAAGAAAGTATCGTAAGATGCCCCAACTTTGGGCCACTGTCCTAACTTTGGGCCAAGCTAAAAAATGTTTTAAATGACTATAACTCAAAAACTATAATAGTTCATGAGTTATAGTCATATAAAACGTTTTTTAGCTTGACCCAAAGTTAGGACAGAGGTCCAGGAGTGGATCCAGCAAATTTTGAGAGGGGGTCGGATGTATGTTTTTAGAAACGGATGTATATATTTAGAAAAATTGCTACGTCGTAATGTATTGAATAAGCTCGGGAAAGGGGAGCGGTCTCCCCCTCGCCCTCCCTCTGAATCCGCCACTGCAGTGGCCCAAAGTAGGGGCATCTTACGGTATTTTTTAACTTGAGCATTTTCAGTTATTGATTTCGAATGAAATGTAGTGATTTATCGAATTGAAACTGTTTACATCATCATGACTCCCGGCACTTAATTAAATTTTGTTATAACATTTCTCTGATGAATTAAAATATGTTAACATATTCCCCACATTTGTAGGGAACCTGCTAGAAACTTTTTCTAACATTGTGTTCCGTCCAGTAACCTACGACTGTACGCAGGGCTCCAAGCGGACAAAGAAGCAAAAGTAGTAGGAAAAGTAGGTAAAAAATTTCAAAAATAGGTAAAAAGTAGGTAAAAGTAAATGTAAGCAAAACGTTAAAAAAACGCAACACACGTAAAAACTAGACCAATTCATAGCAACATTTGCTTTATTGCATCAAATATCACATCAAGTACACCTAATAGCTCGGTATACTAAAGTACACACATTTTTTTATCACAAAAATATCTCAACGTACATAGTCCATTTGAAACTGTAGCTTGCCAAAAGCAGAAATTCGTAAGGCTTTATATGTTCGGAAGAACGAAATATAATGTAGCATACAAGCTAACCAGTGGCATAACCCGCAACTCCCTTTGAAGTAACTGACAGTCTATAGAATCAAGTCACTTTAGTTAGGATCTAAATAGTCTTAACAAGGTAAGCAAGTTTCAGAAAAAATCTACTTACAAAGGGTGAGTTTCAAATGCAATAATATGTAAAACGCCAGCACAATAATATAACACCATATGATAACATTACAAGAGAGGCACAAAAAATGAGATGAATCATGAATTTCTCTATAGCTTTCTACATAATATATGGGTATATTAAATATAGTTGCATTAGAATACCTTAACCTGACAAAAAATAAAGCTAAGCCCAAGCACTGAAACACCAAAGCGAAAATTAATCTGCAATCAGTGTATCTTCAACTAATTTTTCCAGCTTCTTATCAATTTCTTTCAAGTGGAGTTGCATTTCTTGAAGTTGTTTATTGCTTTGAAGCACAAACTCTTGGGCAATGGCGCGCTCTGCAGTATTGGATGCAGTTTGCAATCGCGTTGCACCTTCTGCTAACAATGCCAGAGCCTTACTTTCTTCTTTCTTAAGTTCCATCTTTTCAGCCTGCAACTTTTCTCGCTTTTCCTCGTAGTCTAGCTTACGCCTAGCTTTTTCCTGCAATCTATGCTCCTCCTGAACTTTTGTCTCTCGAGCTTGCTTTTCTGTCTGCGCCTTGTCGTTTGCCTCCTTTTCCATTTCTTTATGTAATTTATAACGCTGGTGTGCCGTAGCAAGCGTCAAAATCATTTCTTTTGTAAATATCACAGCATTGATATCATTACCATAACACTGCTTGATAGTATCTTTAACCACTCTGGTTGCAATAATAGTTTCATTGCTAAGCGACGGTCGATCAGCAGTAACCACATTCCCATTATCAGAAAATCCACGCTCAACCGCCGCATTGCCATGTGGCAGGATCGCACAAGTTTTTGCTAACACGAACAAGTTGGGAAACTTTGGTTTGTTGTCACAATCTACTACAGCTCCGACAGAGCGCCAATAATAATCAAATCGCCGTTCGGAAATTATCTTGCACTCTTCGTCGTCAATATACATTCGCCACTCTGAGGGTAAAGCATCTCTGATCGAACTACTCATTTTCAAATACTTGCTCAGCCTAGCCACAACATCAAGATCCAGAAGCTGAGGCTTACATACTCCTTGTGGAGACAATACACGAATATCTTTGAGGATGCGATTCTCAAGTGGAGCATTGTCCAAAAAGTATTTCACAGTTGCTTTCATTGCATTTTGGAAATCCAATCTGAAAATTTTCTTTTTTTCGCTTCGCAGTAATGCCAAACACTGTTGCGTCTCATTGCCAATCAACATCTTATCCAGTGGCTTCAGGTTGCTATGTGTATCCAAATCAT
Source organism: Zercon vagabundus (assembly GCA_034693825.1). Classification (NCBI taxonomy): domain Eukaryota; kingdom Metazoa; phylum Arthropoda; class Arachnida; order Mesostigmata; family Zerconidae; genus Zercon; species Zercon vagabundus. The sequence goes on from JAQIWB010000048.1 coordinate 3,972, forward strand.
GAGAACTAAGGTTTGCTGGTGAAATCATGCACTGGAGTTCTTCCTTCATTATGCAACCCGCCAGATCACGAGCAAGTTCCTTCAACTTATCATATAAGAAATGCACCATCGGTTCTTGCGCCTGCATCACAACCAAAAACTTGTCAAAAAGGTCGAACACCAAGCAAAAGCACAAACATATTAGGATTTATTTAACTGTAACACAGCTTCAACATCAATAATGGCACTAAATTAAGCCAAAGTAGGAGATTACATAAAAGTAGGTAATTTTAGTAGGAAAAGTAGGAAGTTTGAAAAAAGTAGGAAAAGTAGGAAAAGTAGGTAAACTTGGAGCCCTGTGTAGGGTGCGATAAGCAGAAACAGCGTATGTGCATAGCTCGATGTAGAGCAATAGTAGTCTAATGATAAAAAATTTACAGGGGAATGCATTTATGATTCTAACATCTTTGAGAGGAGTGCATTCCCCGTTTGACACCATGAACCGAGTTAGCCCATCAAGATTTCATATTGAAATTGGCCTTGGATTCACTAAAAAATGATTTATGCAGAAACGATACTTTTTTTTGTCAAAGCAGTCTTGCATTTTTACGCAGAATACCTAGCAAACTGAAAAACCTCGAGAGCCTGGAATTGTCAGGGAGTTTTAAATAGCTGGAAATAAAGTCAGAGAGAAGTCAGGAATTTCGAAATTTGTTGTAATGGTCAGGGAATCTATCACAGTCTGATTCATTTGCACTTGCTCTGTTCTATTCAGAATCTCTGATATTATTAAAACGCTGCCGTAATTAGTTGATAAATCAATTCGAAAGTTTAGTTTGTTTTTTGCTGGATGTCAACTAACTTTCGAACTTTTTCCATGTCTTGAGAGCACAATAAAGTCAAGAAATTTTGTAAGAAATAGTCAGGAAAAAGTTGAAATTGAAGGGGAATTTTAGGAATCAAAACTATTAGGCACCCTGTTATAACTTTGCTAGATACTTCATTGAATTTCAAAACAAAAATGTTAAAATAAACACAATAAATAAGACTAGTTTGTGGAAATATAAAATAAATTTATTATTGATACAGCTTTGCATTTATTATTGATCTAACAATAGCAGTTCTACCATGCACACGAAGCAAAGTATTTGCAGGGATGAGTGAGTAAAATAGTATCGCTTATTCTACATATCTGAATTTTATTCATTTGATCAACATAACAGGTAGACGTACGCCAAACATTTTCGGGTTCTAATTTACGTGGATTTGTGACAGTGATAGAAAACATTTTTCAGATTTATTAAGGGATACAAACACACCTGTTTATATCTATTTCAGAACCCTGGGATTTCACTGTCCACCTTTACAATACTATTTGGCGTGATAAAAGTGGCAAAACAGTTTTTTATTATTTGGGTGTACTCGCGTGTTCTAACGTTTTCGGAGTGTGTGAGGCATTCCGGGTTTTATGCAGTGAACCCCTATGGTGTTTGGCGCTACTTCTATGGTAGATAAGAGACAATACATTTCTCAGAGATCATCTATTTGTCACAGGCGATGAGTAAGCAAAAATTATAATAACTTTTTCAATGCTGAGAAGTTTGAAACCTATTTATAATGGCCTAAATTGGCAAAAATAGTAAATTTATGAGTATGGCTCAGTAATGGATTCAGTGCCGGATTTAGGTTTCTGTGGCCTGCTAGGTCTTCTAAAAATCTTCATTTTTGCAACAAAAAAATCAGCCGTTTTTATATTTTTACTAAATGGCCTGTTTTTGTGAAAATTGCCCGTTTTTTGTGGTAATTCTGGCCTGTTTCCATGTTTAGGAACGGTGGCCTGGGGGCTTAAGCCCCTAAAGACCCCCTCGAAATCGGCACTGAATGGATTGTGAACCGTTTTTAAATTATTCGGACACTTGAGTTCTCTCAAAACATACTATCAAAAACGTGAACTTGAACACTCTGAATGTGAAAATTCGTTAAAAAAAGTCAAAATTTGAATAATTATGCTTGGCTGTTTTCTAGGTTTGTAAGGGAAGCTATATCCCGCTTTGCCGTCGCCCCGTCGTTGCGGTACTTTCGACGTCACCATCGGATTCAGCACACTCAAAAACCCCTATATACCGAATTTCACGTAATTCGGCAAAGTAATGAGAATTTTGGTACTATCTTGGTACTATTTCGCCCTCTGGTACGTCCACTGTACTTTTTGACGTCACCATCGGATTTAGCATACTCAAAAACCCCTATATACCGAATTTCACTCAATTCGGCAAAGAAATGAGAACTTTGGTACTATTTCGGTACTATTTTGTCCTCGGGTACGTTTGCGGTACTTTTTGACGTCACCATCGTATTCAGCATCCTCAAAAACCCCTACATACCGAATTTCACGCAATTCGGCAAAGTAATAAGAATTTTGGTACTATCTCGGTACTATTTTGCCCTCTGGTACGTTTGCGGTACTTTTTGACGTCACCATCGGATTCAGCATACTCAACAACCCCTACATACCGAATTCACGCAATTCGCCCCAGAGCGGTCCGAAATCCCCTCTCTGAGGGGGTTCCCGAGGGGTTCCTAGAGGTCGTACACAAAAACTTACATCATCACACGAATGAGCATCCTCGAAAACCCCCGAGTATCAAATTCCAGCCCATTCCCTACAATAATAGAACAAAATTGCTACATACTTATAAACATTGAAAAACTCAACCTAAAACTTAACCTAACTCGAAGCCTGACCCTAAACTTAATCTTTGAACTGCACTATCTTTCATTCTATTTTTTCGCAGTCTATAAAGCTCGTATTTAAACGCCGCTATGCATAGTATATCCCTTCAATACTACAGACCCCATGGATCGCTGTTATCTACTCGTCGATCAATCGCCTCACGGCACAAAAGACGTATGTGAACAGCGCGACTTTGAAAATTCGCACATCTTCGAGAAGGACCACACATGGGCAGGGCCTTCCGTTGACCGATTTTGAAAATTCTAAATGATGTAAAACGACACGCACATGGTCGCCATAGTCGCGCTAAAGGCCACAACGAGCGTAAAAATCGCAAAAAACCGCTTTAGGACAAGAGGCCACAGGCCAAACCGGGCCTCGGATCGCGCTAAAAAACGACGAGCATCTAATCGGGAACACGTCCTACAATTCGCGCGCATTTTCCGCGCTCAAAACGCCGTATGGACGCGAAAGGTGCGAAACTACAGACAGTCAAACAAAACCACAAACAGACAAAGTTGCACATTCAATAGCCCTGGTTTTTCAAACCGGGCTAATAAAACGGATTTTCCGATACATCGCATATCTTCTTTTTGACAATACCATAAGCACCACTTTGCACCCAAGAGCCATTCAAGAGATCACTCTTGAAACAATCACACGTGCCTAATTCATCTCCGCTTGTTGTAACTCGTTCATTTTCCATTCAAACTCAATGAAGTCAAAGGTCATGACAGGTTTATCAAAATTCGTAGTAATGAGACCAATCGATATCCTAGCGTAGCTTTCTGTTGGTAGTTGAATATGAATTTTTGATACAAAAAACTCACGACTAGGTTGATGAGGAATCCGATATTTGAAAATGTAATTTTGTGATTCGAATTGCCGTTGGTTCCAATCGAAATGGTAAACAAACAGAGTTTTACCGAGAATCAATGCCATGATGTTCCCTTTGTAAGCAAAACGTTTGAACGTATAATCTGTTAATTCATACTCGGGGTTACGAATGACAATGCCTGGTAAATTCACTCTGCTGATGATCATAAGGATAGAACTAGGAAAACCCACGAAACCTTGTATAATCATATTTATATCAGAATAAAGGACGTCTTGAAAAGCCGAATTGAATGCAGTTGGTTTTAAAATGATTTCATCACGGTAATCATAGACACAATATGGATAACGGCCTGGCAAACAACGCGCAACAAAAAAATATTGACAAGATACATTTTGTTGGTCATCAATTGAAATACAACTTGCCAATTTCGGCGGCGTTCCAATGCTGTGTTCAATGTTGTGTATGAAAAAACGACCTTCACCTTTCATATGCCGAAAGGCATCGTATGAAGTATCAAATTTTGGCCATTCTTGCATTTTCGAGTAATCAATTGCAAAAACATACCTGCGTTTGGTGAGGAAACACTCAACGACTACATTTTCAAATGATATTACAACAATGGCATCATGATTCAATGTGATGCCATCGATTTCTACTGGGCCACTTCCAAATAAATTCAGTAAATGAGTTTGAATGCCTAAACGATAGTCCTCATAGCAATATTGAACATGAAACTTATGTATGACTTTACCCTTGGAAAGTTCAACCAATATGATGGAAAATACATTATTCTCCCGAGCATTGTGCAACACAAAATATCCATCACCACTGAAATATAGCAACTCTTGCTTACAAGGACCAGCATCCTCATAATAGTTTGTTAATTTACCAGTGGTGTTAATCTTCTCTGCTATGCTGACCTCTGTTTTTAGTACTTTCGGAGTGAGAGTAATGTTCCGGTAAATCGTTTTCCAGTTCTTCGGTTGATGTTTGTAATGACTGAGTGAGTAATCTACGATGCTTTTGTACGAAAAATCGTTATGGGCCCAAATTTTCCAGTAATCTTGATTCAGATATTCATCGATGATGTCACGAAATAGGCTACAAACAGGACGCAGCGGCATGATCAACTTTGGTTCGATAAAGCGGAATATATGCGCAAGCACTTCGGGTGGGCACGATGACAAATTGGTTTCAAACACTGACTTACTCATTTCTAGCTCAAATTCGAACTCTTGTGAGCACTCCTTCTTGATGGAATTGTTTGACCAACAAAATTTGGAACACCTCTGAAATGAGGTTTGTCTTCTGGACCAATCCAGACGGTGCAACACAATGAATATGTCTAATGATCTTTGATAATGCCGCAGTGATAGGTACCTATTTGCTGATGAATCTGAGTCTCTCGGTGCTTCTTTTGAGTGTTGATATGTGATGTCACGCCTGGATGTGATATCACAATGACGTTAATCTAGAACGCCCGGTTGTATTCGATTGATGTAGTGTTCAAGATTTTCTGAAGTTCCACGATTACTAGAATGTCTGGAAATTTTCGCAGATCTGATTTAGTAACTTCACGTGGTTGAAGATCCAAAGCGCGCTGATGCGGCTCCGATAGACAACGATCCAATAAGAGAGTAGTGACTCTTATCAGAGGTTGCAGCTTTGATTGACGTGGGTGTGGCAATCCTCTTAGCCAACTAATGGGCAGTTGACGAATTAAAATAGCACACTGCTTACGTGAACAACAAACTTCTCAACAAAGGCGGCGGCTTGTGTTAAGTCAGGTAGTTTCCACAGAGTTACGCAGAATAGATGGCTCCTCACTGTATAACGATGTCATAGCATTCAATAGCAATATCCAGATTAGCACAATTTCATGCACCCAAAAGTAAAATAAAGATACGTGTGCACACTTTGAAAACTGAACGTAAACTTAAATTCTTAATAATAAAATCTAGGCAGTTGTGATACAACTTTTGGCCACTGGAGGCGTTGAAGATCGTTTTAGGTACAAAGTTTGCATGGAAATTACATTTAATGGGGGTTTTTACAGCTCGAATATTAATGCGAATGCAAGGTTGCGACGACAGACAAAGGAGTCGGCCGAGGTTCCGGGAAACTGATTGTTCCGTAGACAGCTAGTGTTGGGCGCGGGCGCCAATATGCACTGCGCTATGATACAAAATTGAGACAATATAATTTTGAGATAGATATTATAACACATAACAAAATAATAAACAATTTTCAGAGCTCTAGGGTCATTTGGGGCAAATTCAGAAATTCTAACAAATATTTGACAAAAATATTGTTTAATGGTGCAATAGCGTAATTTGAGGGTCGTGCCCCAAAACTCTCTTCCCAAAACATCTTTTGCAAAACATCTCTTCCCAAAACATATCTTCCCGAAATAAACCCTCCCAAAATATCCCTTCCCAGAGCATGTCATCTTAAAATGACTCTTCTCGAAAATCTCTTCCCAAAATATCTCTTCACAGCATATCTCTTCCTGAAACATCTCTGTCGAAATATCTCTTCCCAAAATAGCTCTTCTTGGAATGCCCGCACCTAAAACATCTCTTTCAAAATCTCTCCTCTCAAAACAGTTCTCCTCAAAACATGTCCTCCCAAAATATCTCTTCTCAAAACATATGTGCCCAAAATATGTCTTCCCAAAATAATTTTTCCATATATCTCCTCCCAAACTATCTTTTTCTTAAATATGTCTTTACAAAGTATCTCTTCCCAAATTATCTCCCAGAAATGCCAACTCACGTGTCAGCTTATGCGGTTTACAATCAGTGTTGGTTTTTCATGTTACTCAATACTCAATACTCAGAGACTTTTATCTAGGGTTTATCTCGTAAACGGCTTTTTTTCTGGGACGAGAAATTCGAAACTTTCCGAAGCTTTTCTCAAAGTTCAAAAATTAATTTCTGCAAAATTTGTTTTTAATGCGATTTTTTAAAGAGCATGTACACTGTGAAATGTGAGTAACAAGGGACAAGGGATACTCCTATACTAGCAACATACAACTTTGTAAAACTTGCACAAGTACAGATTGCAGACTCAATTGCGAGTTGAATTGAATTCTTGCTGACATTGATTTGAAAAAATGAAAAAATTTGATTTCATTACTTAGTTGCATATTTTTATATATATATTACTCAATAAGTAAAGTGTGAAAAATGTCTAGTGTAATATGCATAATTATTTAATTTTCAATGGCAATGAGGAGATGGAGGCGATAAGCAAAAAAGCTGGCACTTGTTGACAGGGGGGATGAAGAGGGAGTAAAATCACGCAAATCGTGTTGGCAAATTGGCGCGATTGTGCAACTTTTTCAGTTCTGCATTTCAAACCATGCTATTCTAAAAGTTGCCTCAGGCGACTTCTTCTGACTTGGTATATCTGGTTATTAGTTCTAGTGGTTTCTAGCTTCCTTTCGCGAAAACTGAACGTAAACTTAAATTCTTAATAATAAAATCTAGTCAGTTGTGATACAACTTTTGGCCACTGGAGGCGTTGAAGATCGTTTTAGGTACAAAGTTTGCATGGAAATTACATTTAATGGGGGTTTTTACAGCTCGAATATTAATGCGAATGCAAGGTTGCGACGACAGACAAAGGAGTCGGCCGAGGTTCCGGGAAACTGATTGTTCCGTAGACAGCTAGTGTTGGGCGCGGGCGCCAATATGCACTGCGCTATGATACAAAATTGAGACAATATAATTTTGAGATAGATATTATAACACATAACAAAATAATAAACAATTTTCAGAGCTCTAGGGTCATTTGGGGCAAATTCAGAAATTCTAACAAATATTTGACAAAAATATTGTTTAATGGTGCAATAGCGTAATTTGAGGGTCGTGCCCCAAAACTCTCTTCCCAAAACATCTTTTGCAAAACATCTCTTCCCAAAACATA
>JAQIWB010000049.1:0-11404 GCA_034693825.1 Zercon vagabundus
AGAATTCAGTCAAAATCTCATATTGAGATGTCATATGAGATCTCATACTTTTTTGTGAGATATCACATGACAACTCATTATGAGATCTGCGTGATTTCTCATATGATATACTTTGATTTCTCAAACGAGTTCTCATGTTCCATATACTCGCTTTCAAATAGTTTCATTCGATTATTGAGTGGTGTAATCAAACACTATGAAGTCATAATGCAGATTACATGTTGGCAAGCCCTCGCCAGATTTTTATTCTGTAGCAGGCATCCGCAAACTCGTATGATCTGCATTACAAGTTCATAACTAAGAATTGTAATGCCGGATTACATGACTCGATAATCAAATGGAACTCGCCTAATGCCAGCTACGTACCAAAATCCTTTAGAGGAGCTGCAAAAACGAAAATGATCACACTCATGATAATAAGGAGCACCAAATTACAAAAAGTAATGAAATGAGTTTATTTGCCATCATATCACACGTTATCATCGTTATCCTCATCTCGCCTCTTCTCTCTCTTCTTCTTTTTCTTCCTCCTCTCCGCACCACTCATCGGATCATCGCTGTCTTCCTCTCGCCTTTTCTTTTTCTTCTTTTTCTTCTTCTTCTCAGCCCCGGTATCCTCGCCTTCTTCCAACTGATCATGATCACGACTATCCGGCTCCAACACAAATTTTTCCTTCTTTTTGTTGTCGGTGTTAGCCTTATCCTTCAGATCCCTGATTTTGTACCCGATCCTCAAGTTAACCTCAGAGAGAAAATCCCCAATTTGGTTCGCTTGCGTTCCATTTTGTTGCAAGTGATGCAAGTACACACCTGAAATATAAAAACGTCTTACTTATTGATTATGTATTATTAAGGACTCGAGGAGCCAAAGTGAGTACGTCAAAGCTCAAAAATCAGATTGTAATATAGACATTTTTGAGGTCGTTAAATTGAACATCCGCATTGTATCCAGCAAAACAAATTTCACGTAACAGTGTTGCACTTCAATTCTTTATTGAAAGTCTACTAGGTCTTGGCCTATGAAAGGTGTTTTTTCGGAACGGCTAATAGCGTTCTTAGGGCAAAACTCACCCGTAGAGAAGTTTAGTCCATCGCTCGTGAATCATTGTGTTCGTTGCTAATAATATTAATAATATGCTACGTTTAACAAAAAACTAAGTCATTCTTTTTTCTAAGTTATTCTGCAAATTGCCATTTTTTGAGTGTGATTTTCGATATTTTGTAGTTGTCCATCGCACAATTTCAAAGCCGCCTAGCTGTTGTTGAGTTAAATTCCGTGTGAATACATACGAGAACTTGGCTGAGAATGACTCACATAGTTAACACCACGGTATAAGAATATAAGATAATTCAACTCCGTATACCACTATGTTGCAATTTTTTGTTCTTTAGTGTCGCCGGGGAAAGAGCGAAATAGTGCGCTAGATTGAGTTCACGGCAGGGTTTCCAATTTACCGAGCAGTTTCGGTAAATCGGTGAATTTAGTATTTACCGGTAATTTACCAAAAATTTGCCGAAAAAAATTCGAATGATCAGCCCTCAGAACTTCACTAAAATCAGAAAAAGAACAACTTAAGAAGAACTTTAAGGTAACGAAATATTGCATAAATGTCATCTTTTATTGATAACATTATTAATTAGGCGACTGGAAATAGCTACGCAGAAAAAAAATTCATCAGCCAGCATTGCCAGCCGCTAATTTTTGAACTATGTTGAGCTCATCAGGTAGTTTTCACGCAAAAAGTGTAAAACATTGATAAGACTATGAAAAAATGCGGTGTATTAGCTAAAAATGTGTGCTGAAATTGATAAAACTTATTTAATATGATAAAATGCATGTTGAATTGATAATGTACGGTATTAAATGAGCAAAATTTAAGAAACAAATTTACCGGTAATTTTCCTGTTTTACCGCTAAATTTTTTCGGTAAATTTTGATCAAAATTTACCGGTTAACCGGTAGCAAACCCTGGTTCACGGCAGGGACTGTAAATAGCGCTATCAGTCACCATGTGTGTAGGACAGCTCACACTTGTTTAAAAACCAGTTTTCAAACATCTGTGGGGCAGCTCTTTCCCGCAGCGCCAGCTGTGATTACCGCCGCGAACTCAATCTAGCGCACTATTTCGCCCTGTCCCTGATGACGATGACACTACAAGCCAACAAAAATTCGAGTAGTTGAATTACCTGTTATATCTTATATCGTGGTTAACACATTCCAATGCAAAAACAGGTGATAAGCAGCGGCGTGTTAAATTTTGGCGAATCACGATTACCAAGTATCGAAGAGCACACGTGTGTACACAGAAAAATGGTCATTTGTAGAATAACTTGGAAAAAAAGAATGGCTTAGTTTCTTGTTAAATGTAGCATCAGTGGCGTAATTTCAGCAAAGTGCTAAGGGGGCAAAACAGGTAAATGTAAGTGCCAGGAGGAGCGAACTCCCCAAAAATTGCCTTTTCGCCTCTATTTCCACATGATTACATAGAATTAATATTATTTCTGAGGGAGGCAAAAATTATTCTGAGGGGGGGCGCCGCCCCCTCTCGCGCCCCCCAAATTACGCCACTGCGTAGCATATTATGATTGTTAACTGACAACACAATGATTCACGAGCGATTGACTATCTTCTCTACAGCTGAGTTTTAGCCTAAGAAGGCTATTAGCCATTCTGAAAAAATACCCGTCATAGACTGAGACCTCCTACACATAAAGGGTTCTCGATTGACCATATTAGTTCTATATTATTTCTCACTGAAAGCAATCATCAAATAAAAATTACAACAGAAAACACACAGAATAGGAGCGATCAGGAGATATTCCAACCATTTAGAGTCATTGTTGCCAAGTTGTCATGGATCAACATACTGAAAATACAATTCGAAAAAAATGCTTTAAAACATTTGACAGGTTTGTTCAGTAGAGCTATAAATCTGCATTATAGATGAAAAGCAAAACTTCAATCAATTTTATAGAACAATTATTATTATTATTATGACTAGTTATTTTATTGGTAGATTGCCAATACATAAACAATATCAATATCAATAGCCGAGTCGCCGTCTCAGCAATATTGCAAAAAAGAAACACCGTAAAATAGAAACTAAATTGTTGATCGAAACTGAAATAGTGAAATGCAGTAGTTCTATATCGAAAAATGACTATTGATACGTCATAAAAATCTGTTCAATGAAAAGTAACAATCCTAACCACTTGACTTGTGAAGTAGTAAGTCTTAATAAGAATGAATATACAATAGTCCAGGAGTCCTCGAAAGCTTTTAAAGCAGAAATTAGCAGTCGTGTGAAAGTAGTATTATATTAGCATATGCCCAACAACGTGCAAAAAGTAACTTCTATCTAAGTTTGGCTACAGATAAAAATGATTGCTTTTTGAACTAAAATGCCCCATCACTTGCATACAGTTAGTTACATGTCGAGCATGGAAAATGAAAAATGCATTTGAAACAAAACTCTCTCTACCATGACAAAAATATACTTTGCATGGTCGTTTCATGACAGAAAAATTATGAACTTACATTTAACTGCTTCAAGTTTGCTTGGTGTAAGCTGCTGAAAATTGGTTCCTATGGATTTCCCTGAGACACTCCTATTCACCAAGCTTTCATCGCCCCAAACCAGAGTTACCAGTTCTCTCAAGAACAGCGAGTTCTTGTGGGCTGGCAGTGCATTGATGTGGTTCCAAGTGTCCAGATTTATCTCAAATTCACCAAAATCGGCCTGAAAAGTACATGAAAACATATATAAAGTCAAGCTCAATTTTGATATTATGATAAAAATATCGATGACGCACGATAGCGCGTCATTTTTCTTCATATTATACAGCATATGCCATACCACCTGAATGAAATTACTTTTACAACTTTTACAACTTTTACAATTTATGGATGATAGAAATCAGTGCAGTCATATGCTATGCAGGGTTGGTTTTTGACGCTGAACTTTTTGAGGCGTCAAAAACTATTTTTGACGTGTCATTTTTGACGCGTCAAAAATAACAACGTCAAAAACCCCCGCCAACCCAGATGTTTTATGCAAAATACTTCCATGAAATTGAAGCGTAAGTTGAACGTTTTTCAAAAATATCAAACAAAATCCCAATTATTTGACGATTATAGATGGCAAATTTTTGCATGGTGACAGTGGCACACTAAGATATTAACTGTCGGTGGCTTGAAGCAAAATGAATTACTTAGGAGCCACCAATAATTGACCGACTCGGGGCTTTAGTTTGAACCCTGACAGAACAGAATTCTTGCTTTGAATGCCCGAAGCATTTTGTCTCAGAAATCACTTTAGTATAACTCTGCAGTCATCAGGGATTCATGGCAGCAATTTTGGTACATTATGGGTTTAAATCGATCTATGAATAGTGGGAAATCCTGAGCCATTATTCTCACTCCACAATTATTGGTGATTAATAGAAATTAAAACACTATGCAAGTGACCTATCGGCTTCGGGCTACTTTTGCTAAGTGAGTCGGCATCGAGCGCCACAAGAGCATTGGGGTGAACGCATCTGTTATAAGAATCAGCGGATGTTGTGGTCGTCTTTCAACCAGAGGAACACGATATTTGAAGCAGCCGACCACAATATCCGCTGATTCTTATAAAAGATGCAGACCATCATTATTGTGTAAAATGCTTTAAATGTACTCACAACTTTGTTTTCTTCCAGTATTTGTGGGAACAGAGGAGAAATATCCTTGAACTTGCGTAATGAAGTACTGGATGAGCGAAATTCTTGCGTCAAATTCCGCTTCACAGTTTCCACATTTGGATTCGCACAGTTCATGCAATCTGAATAGATAAAAATAAATGTACACTTTTTACAAGGCAAAAAGACCAGTGTTCAGGTTCACCATTTACAATAGATGTAGACCCCACAAATGAGACCAAAACTGCCGATGCCAACCAGACATTTCTATCGTCATGTCAAAATGTCCAGCAAAAAAACCAATTTATAACAAAATGCTAGAACAGATTTGAAACCCCGCCAACTACAATGGATATGAAACCTCTCTTGAAAATTATTTTTTTCTTACGCAAACTTTAAATTTTTTACTTGACGAGCTGCAAATAAAAGTGAGAATCAAACAAATACCCCCTCTGTCCCAAAACATGATATACATTTATTATGTTTTTGTCCCAACTTGAGTATACATTTAGAAGTCTCGTGAACAATATTATATCTCATTTTTGATTCACCCTAAAGGTAATAAGGTTTAACATATTCATGAATTTATTTGGAGTAATATGTGCGGAAAAATTCCGCCGATTGAGTCATGCTTCGTCATTTATTTATAGATTGAGCTTCCGTCACTTCTGACATTTGTAAACACGGTGAAGGGCTTTTTGTTTTTATCCAAAATAGTTTTTTTTTATCGACGTTTTTGGTAAAAACCAACACAAAGATCACAAAGCTATTTGTCAAAATTTGGAGTAACACATGATGTTACAAACTAAGATGTTGCATGAGATAATACTTGGAAAGACCCAAACACATTTGCTGCATTACTTACCTACTCTCTCAAACTTAGATATAAGTAAGTCCTTGAGCATCGCAACCTCTTTCTTCAAGCGTGAATTCTCATCCAAGTCTATGGCTGCACTGTTCTTTTGCAATGCATTTTTGCTTGCCTCCACCAAACTCTTTTCAACAGTGCATAGCACAGTAGTGCTCACAGGAGTCACTACTTTAGGAACAGAAAGGGGCTGAGACAGAGACTGTTTGAATGATTCTAATCTCTTGCACCTGGAGTCCGATATTGCCGCTCTCGATTTCTTATTGTCGGTGCGACTTTGTGCAACCTGAAAACAAACAGCAATTAAAAAAGTCTAGTGTTTTTCCTTTACTAAAGCAATATTGATCTGATAGGTCTGTTTTTAGAGACTTTTTAGTATGAGGTCAGTGCAAATGTTTAGTATGAATAGGGTCCGGAATCCCATGCTAAATTTCAGATCCCGGGATTTTGGGATAATGGGATTTAGGTATTATTTGAATCCCGGGATTTTGGGATTTCAAATATTCGATCCCGGGATATCCTGGGATCCCAGGATCTTAAATTTTCAACTTTTTTCAATTCAAATTTTAAACGTTTGACAGCTATTACTTGCTGAATTGCAAGTGACTCTGCTTCTAAATAGCGCTGCTGTGTATTGACCGTGCAATTTCAAGACGGAGTCAAAATGACGGAGAAAATATCACTATTCACGCAGTAGTATTAAGTCAAGCGGAGGTGTGACGTCATACAAAGCTCTCTACTAAGGTTTGATTTTTGCTCCGTCCCAAAAATGCATGGTGAATACTACTTTCTATTACTGTAGAAAATATTTGCTAACAGTAAAATAATTTCAAATAGATAAGTCTTAAATATGTATGCAAATATCCACTGACAATCAAAACGCAAAACTAGCGACAAATATGCAAGAATGCGAAAAATACTGCTTATTCCTTAGTGCTTACTCTGATTACTCTGCACTTAAGTACTTTTAAAGGTAATGGTAGTTGAAATACCGTGGGAAAAGATTTAGTCCTTTTTTTAGGCCCTTCTGTGGCGAAAGTTAGTCCTTTTAGGACTTTTTTTGGCAAAAATTGAAGTCCGTTTTTGGAATTTTTTGTAAAATTTTGTGGTAACACTGACCCTCGGATACCCTAAGCACTGCAAATATGTCGGTGCCCCCCTCCCCCACCCAATGAAGTCTTTCGCTTTTTTTAGCTTTCAAATTCTTGTTTTGTGCCATCTGAAGTGACCAACAGAAGAAACCTACAGTTAGCAAAGCGAATGAATTTTTGTAAAGGTTTTTAGTGCGTTATAGCTTATTTTTCGCATATTTTTGATACGCTGATGCCCTAAGCACATGCTTACTTTGCTCACGGGCTAATGCGGCCCTGCAAGCATCAATATTATGAGCATAAAGTAGTTAAACATGGCCACAATTTATCCGGTGATGACGGTTTAAGGTGAAGAGTCTCAACGAGTTATTTTTGAATTAGGAATGCACTGTTAATGAGCTGTTAATCCATTGCGTGAGCTTAAATTTTTACTATACAGTAAAATTCAGAATATATGAAGAAATTAGCCAAAAGACTTAATTCATAAGCTATCATCTCTAAACGTACATACAAAGTGCCTCTCAAGTGTTAATTAAAATATGCCTGCTCATATAGGTACAATTTCAAAAGTATATGAGGCCATTACAACCACAAGCCTGTCAATGGCTCTCCTGTCGCCCAAAAAAAAAATATGTGATCGAAACAAAAACACAAATCACATACCAATAGATCTTTGTTACAAGGTGTTCCATTCTTGCGATGTGCCTCTTTCTGCATACTTCCCATACCCGGATCTGGACACAGCTTGGGAAACTTAATTCTACCCATCTTTTTAACTTCTTCTTGGGCAGCGTCGAACGTAGCTGCAAAGAATAAAATCTATTTGTTTCATGTATAATTAGAGTAAGAGGTGGAATAAAACGAGATGACCTGTAGGGGAGACTGGGGTAGGTTGACCGGCGGGTAGGTTGACCAAATTGCGATAACTCAAATGTGCGTTTGTTCGCGCGTCCCCAATTGCTAACACAGTTTCATATAGATAGTCCCACCTATTTTCTATTAAAAATTCGGCTGACAAACGCGAAAACATAGAGGAATACGATATTGAATATAGGTTGTGTGAAAGTTTCGGTTTTTTCATATGATGATAATCGGTAAAAAAGTTGAATACACTGCATTCGATCTAAATGATTTTGTGTAGGCAAATTAATGAGTCCAAGCGTCGCTAACTGTGCTTAATTGATTTATTCAAGTTCACCCTGCTATAAGAAATATAAGTAGTTATTTTATCAGTGATAGAGGCGGGAAATTTGACCAGTTTTTCAAGTGTTGAGCTTGACGGTTCTTCTGTAAACGATGGAGCGTTAATTCCATCATTGCGGAACCACTGCAAGCATGCGCCTCCGAAGAGACGCATAAAAGGCGCATTCAAGGAGTAGGTTGACCAAGTTATTTGCTATGGCGCGCAAAAATTATGCAGTAATGTGTTTACGCATTACTACTATTCAGCATTAAACTTAATATCTATTGTTGGTTACTTCCGTATCTTTTTTGACACCACATGCTGCATATAGCGTTAAACATTAAACGTTAAACGTCACACCCTCCATATTTCGCAAAATACGGGCGACTGTCAGCGCAATTTCCTTTTTAGTAATACTGGTCAACCTTCCCTCCAGATGTGGTCAACCTACCCGCCAGCGGGAAGATTGACCAAAGTCGCCAACAGCCAAAAATTATTTAATTATGACCAGCAATGATTTGCTTCAACCGACATGACTAATAGCCTACTATGCAGCCAACACTAATGGCATGATCCGCAATTAATTAGGCTTACTTACATTTACTTAAACGTTATTAACTAAGCGTTGCAATTTTTCCCGGTCAACCTACCCCGCAGTCTCCCCTACTAAATGAATATCACAGTTAAAATAAATGATAAATAAACAACGCCAAAAAAAAATGCCAAAATAAATAATATAACGTATCAGTTGCTTCAAATCTCTTTTTCAATTGCTCGTTGCAATTTTTCCTGGTCAACCTACCCCGCAGTCTCCCCTACTAAATGAATACACTGTTAAAATAAATGATAAATAAACAACGCCAAAAAAAAGGCCAAAATAAATAATATAACGTATCAGTTGCTTCAAATCTCTTTTTCAATTGCTCAAGTATATTTAGTATATAAATATATAATGCAAAATGTTAATATAATGTAAAATAAAGAAGCCCAAAAGTTGATTTAAATTTTTGCTCTAAAACTAACAAAAAAAGTGCTTTTGCATCTTCAAAATTAATTCTAGTTAATACTATTAGCTAAAAATCTTCGTCCGAGAATCAAAGAGACTCAAATATACCTCATAAAAACTTTTTCAACTTCGTGTAATAAATGTAACCCGTGTGACTAGAAAAAGCCTCAAAAACAATCAAAAACAAAACCAAACGTTAAAAAAAATACTGATCGCGCTCGCACCATTTTTTAAAACGAAGCAAAAAACAGATGCATTCGCCCCTGAATTAAAGTCAACACAGTCAAAAAAAGTGGTAAATACCAATATTAATGAAAAAGACAAGTGCAATTAATCTCTCCATTTCGAAAATGTTTATACACGAAAAGGTTATTTGAGTTTCTGAAAATCTGTCCACATGTGTGTACCACGTACGCGCGGTAACCCTAAAATATAATAGCGAAAACTATTTTCTTACCTGCAACTAAAAGCACCTGAGCTCTGTAATATCCCGAAGCTCCGCCACGTTCCTCTAGAGAAGTTGGATCTTCCCAATACGCTTCATACTCGGCACGTACGTCAAAGTCCTTCGAGTTGAAATTGAGAATATCCTTCACATTCACATACGCAGTTTCTTTGATTGCGGTTTGGGAATCCAGATACCTCAGGAAAGCGGTTTCCTCGTCCATTACTACACGCTCCCAATGTCAACACTATGAACACTTCTTTAAACTGCACAAAATGCACAATTGGCTACAATATGCCACTTGAAACCAACGATTTCTCGTGCGCACGACCGTTAAACAAGCCACGCTTTCGCAACACAGGCCGCCTGGCCGCCAGCCAATGAGCGTGCGAGCGTCACCAGCGGATGAACACGCTGTCTACTAAAAAATCTAAAAAAACGCACATGTGTTGCATTTTTTTAATGCTAGACTTGTGCGCAAATTACCTGAACGCACTGGAGAGCGAATTTGGGATTTTGACTGCTTTAACGACTTTATTAATAAACTCCGTAAGATCTATTTCGTATAGCGCAGAAAAGACAAATGTCCTCTTGAACAAAATGGCAGCGCCCTATGTGTAAATATTCCTGTTCGCGTTTTGGAAACTAGTGAACTTTTACTGGCATTCTTTTAGTTAAGTCGGGGAAATGTCTAACAAGAGAACTTATAAACAATTTTTAAATTTGTCGTCCGATTGTATACCGAAGCGTGCGCGGCAGTTTAAGCGTGATAAATCTGAAGAGGCCACATCATCATCTTCGCGCGTAGTCGAAAGAAAACTTGTCAAAAGCAATAATGATGATGCGGATGGTGACCAATATACTGCCAATATATCCTCACCAAGTCCATCTGTACACATGAGTGATGATGAAGAAGCAGGACAACAGCCCGCCGGGTCAATAGCATGTGATGAACTGAGTCGAACCGGTGACTTATTTCGTGCTCTCAAAGAAACTCTTGATGATGGTGGAAATAACGAAGATGATGAAACAGATTTTTTTCAGGAGAGCGATGATGACACAACCAATGATGCGGAATATTGCAGTGGTGATGAGCACCTTTCTGGTTCTGATAATACCAATCTCTTTAACTTTATCCACGACAAATATGGCGAAACCAAAATTGGTCAAACTGACATAAAATATTCCGAAGGAATTCTAGTTATAATGTCATTCGTTGTCGCGTATCACATCAACTGGAAGCAGTTAAGAGGCATGATTCATGTATTAAATTTCTTCATGAAAGGTGCTTTGAACATCTCACCTTACATTTTGAGAAAAATCTGGAACTTATGTAATAATTCCGACAGAGTGTACGTGTGCTACTCATGCAATATCGCATTCGAAAAACAAAAAAATGACGGAACCACAACGTGGTCATGCAATAATTGCAATAAAATGTACAGTCGTGAAACAGATCTGAAGAAACATAAGGAACATGTGTTCATATTCTTGGACATCGCCACGCAAATAAAGTACATACTTGATGAGTATAAAGAAGAAATTATTAACACACTCAAAAAAACCAAGTCCTCTACTGAAATTTCTGATATAACCGATGGGGAACTTCGACGACAGTATACAAAGTAAGTGTATCCTTATCTATTATGTAGATTATACTTCTTAAATTCTTCTAATTGCTCGGGTCGACGACATTCCTATTATTAAATATATATTTAATTAATTACTTTCATCGTACTGCAAGCAGTAGTGTCGTAATTTGGAGGGGGGGGACTTCAGCTTTTTATTTAATCTTTGAGATTTTTTGCCTAAATTTCAGAATCACCTTTTAGTTTATTTAGTTTATTGATTTCATAGTTTTGTGTGAACAAGCCACAACTCAAGGATAACAATGATTGACAGAAAACCTATATGACGTCACAACCCAAGTTTTTTTGCAGCTTTTTGGGTTTTTCCCAAGTGACGTCACAGACTAACTTATGTGACATCTTATACTGACTCACTTAATGAAAAACCTATATGACGTCACAATCCAAGTTTTTTTGACAGCTTTTTGAGTTTTTCCCAAGTGACGTCACAGACTAACTTATGTGACATCTTATACTGACTCACTTAATGAAAAACCTATATGACG
>JAQIWB010000050.1:0-11367 GCA_034693825.1 Zercon vagabundus
CGCCAAAAAAGCCAAATAAACAACTTTCGCGCCCAAAATCTGTTCAAACATAGGGTATGATTTTCTCAAAATTCTGCCAAACGTGACGCTTATTTGGTGAGTAAAATATGATTTTAGATTCATCTACCGATCCCTCGACGATACATAACAACAATTCTAACCTGGAGAAGAGCTTTAAGCAAGCAAAGTCCAGTTTTATAATTTCCACGAATGTAAAAACGAAATAACCAAAGAATAAAACGCAAATAATCCGCCTTTTCTCTTTATGTCTACTAAATACTTAACTAAATGGTTTAATCAGCTTTAACTGGAAACGCAGTAGCCATTAAGTGTTGCATGAATACAGTTGCTAAATTATATTGTTAAATAAAGTTTATAGAAAATACTTACTAAAAATATTTGGAAATATTTCTAGAGGGGGCAAATTCTTGTCTAGAGAGGGCGCCACCCTCCTCCCTTCCTCGCCCCACCTAGATTGCGCCACTGTATATTGAGCATATAAAATTCATTTTTCGCTTACAAAGGTTAAAATCGCCTGGACGGTCTGAAAGGACTGCAGGAGCAAACTCGAATGATATTTCGAGCAGAGCTGGCGGTATCCAGTTAAGATTGAAGAAAAAACGATGCATTTCAAAATGATTTAGCAATCAGCCCATCGTGACTCACGATTCATGAGGTACCTATATTCATTATATAATACTTACGATAGCATATCCAAAATAGTGCTTGCAATCATCATTAAAGGTGTTCTCATTGAGGACTCGAACTTTGACACCCCAAAGATGATGCTCCCTCGACTGCCATCGATACTGATATCAGCAAACATGGACCACCTTCGTTCATATGGTTGAATGGAATCCGTTAAACTGAAATAAATACTTATTGAATGCTAGCGAAACACTTTTAGCATCACCATAGCAAAAACTATAGTTAAAGAATGCTAGCCTATATTATCGAGTAAGCAACCTGGGCCCCAGTACACACGTTCTTGTCACAAATTACTTTTAAACGAAGAATAAGAATGATAATAATAATAAACCGGATGGCGAATAACTAGTTTAATGCATGGGCTATTATTGAGAGAACTCTTACTAATAGACATAGTTTACTACATTTAATGCAGACATAGGTACTGCAATCTGCGTGTTCTTTGGTTTTTATTATGCTTGAACTCGGAATAAAGTGACGAATCCCATGGGTTATCAAATTTGCTCGAAATCTGATATATTTGTGGCAAATATCACAGTAAAATACCTACGTTAAAACAACAGAGAAATATACAATTGGAGTTTAGTTTTTTTAGCCAATAGCCTTAACCATGATGCTCCAAGTGGTGCGCCAAATGTTCCGCCACTTCGGAATACATTGCTCTTACTCAGTGAAATTTTCAACGTTGCACCGACGTAACTTATCTCTTCTAAAATTTCTCTGAATCAATTTGTGAATTCTCTGATTTACCGCTGTTCTCGGTTTTACGCTGCTATTCCACGTACTCCATTTTACTCTGTCAACACAAATCAGACCCACAACCATGGCAATCACGTGCGTAAGTGAGTGTTCTTTGTAACGAGATAAATACCGTGGTGCAATGTTGAAAATTTGACAGAGTGAGGGGAATGAGGTGAGAGTGAGACGTCCAATGGGCAACACATAGAACATCATGAAGGAGATCGGGCAACAATTTCGTTCAGGAAAAACCTCGTGGATTATAATATTGTAGATAGGCTAGGTCAGGTTAGGTTTATGCTAGTTTAAGCTTAGGTTTGCCTCGATATTTCAGCCCACAAGTTTTTGCTCCACGAGATTATTGACCCAACCCATGGTTAAACTTATTGGCCAAAAATTTTGAACTTTGCTTGCGTATTTCCCCGTTGTTGATCAGAAACACAAAAAATCCTACCTTGAATAGTTCAACTTTTTTTACAATTGAAAAATTCAGAATTTTTATTTTAGAGAAATAATACCAGCACTGTTCGAAATATTGTTCGAGTTCTTTCCCACGTTCGATTTGGGTCGCCTGGGTGATTGGTTTTCATCGTAAATCGTTAGAAACTATCGACATATTAAATACAAATGTAAGGAATATGTATCAAATATAAATTATATTACAAAATTATAGATAAATTAAACATAGAAAATTTACTTTAAGTTTAAAATCGCATACGCGGCCCTAAACAAACGCGAGACAGAATGAAACGATATTTCAAATACTGCGAATGATACCCAGTTAGAAAATTCACTTCAAAACATTTTTCCTTTTCCAGTGGGCTAGCGCTCCCTTTTTCTCCTTGCACTTCCCATGAGTAGAAAATACGTTGATATAAAAATTAGCGTACGTTCATATTCCCAACTTACTCTTTGATTTGTTGTATTGAGATCGCAAGACTTTGATTCGCAAATACTTGTGATATTCTTGCGCCTGGGCACACTCTTCCGATAGTCAAATGCATGCGACCCTGCAGCAAACCTTATTCCGAACCTCACATGTACTTGATTTGAGTCTGCACCATTCATGATACCATTGTAGGCTGACTCTTAGCATTGGGCATCACATTCCACTCGAAGGCCACCATCTGAGAAGCTAGAACATGGGAGATCAAGATAGTTAGTTGTGAAAACACACTTGAATCATTGAACAACTATAAACACTTATCAATGGCACGTAACATCATTGTAACGCTATTTATATTTTTTATGCGTTTTTTTTCTCATTAACTTTGTTTAGATACGTCACTTTTAAAAAGTACCATACGGTTTTTCAAGATCAAAAGAAAAAAATCCGAAAAAATCCACTTTGGTTTTTTTCCTTTATTTGAAATGTAAACTTTTCGAACAATTTTTACAGTAAAATTTCTTTCAAAAAAATTTATGAGGGAATATGTAACTGTGAAAACCATTTTATCTGAGCAAAAAAATAAAATAAAACCACTTTCTGAGCAAAAAAATAAAAAAGGGAAAATAATGCGGTAGAGTCTTTGATATTTTAAACTCAAATAAATCTTTTGATACCGTGAAGCTGGTAGAAATTGTCCAGTGCGAGTTGCAGCATGAACTTGGAACTGAATTACATCCGGCTGCTCTCATTTGATTAATTAAAATGGCTTTTTATTAATCTATTTTAACACCTTTTAAAAAGCACAAGCATGTCACAAAAAATACTTCACACAAAATAGAATGACCTCGCATGATTGTAGTAATTGTAATTTGCACAAAAACGCAAAATTTCAAGTCTGATTAGAATAGGAGTGTTATATTTTCGAGACCTAAAATCCGGTCAAAAATCCCAATTTTTTTTTATAGAACTTGATGTGTTTTTAGTGTTGACAAATGGATTTCACCAATAGACGACATTAAAAGAAACTCCATTGAGCGACCACACATTTATCCGCAAGCAAACCGAGTAAAAAAATCCACCGTTTTCTTCACAAACAAAAGTAGTTTTTCTACACTCCTTGATGAGCTCCTTGATACGAAAGGTAATTTACTTTAGCGAACCAAGCGACGTCAAATTTATAACATTTTAGTGCTTAATATCGACTTTTTAGCTTTTTATTAAAAACCAGGAGAGGCCGGCGGATTCCCTTGCACCCATTCAGGCCCCAATGATTGCGATCTTTTTGGTTTACAACTGAACTTGAAATATGTATGCTGGCCCAAAAACTTAGTGTGACGTTTTGTTATGGATAAATTAGACAAGTTGTTGTTCATTTGTTCATTGAAAAAATACCATAGAAAAATTCACGTGAAATTCATTTTATTTAGCTTGGCTCCTGCACCGACGTCATATGTGGCACCCGAGACCCAATATATACTTTCAGGTTTTTTCCATTTTACAGACTAATTTTGCGCCCCTTTTAGCTACATCATCGAACAAGTTCGAATAAAATTCTTCAAAAAGTGGATTTGAGAAAATAAATTTTATCAGGGAAAAAAATTAAAACTTGTAAGCAAATTTTTAACAGTATTGCCATTGATTTAATAGATACCAGCGTTGCCTGGGCAGGTACTATCAATGAAAAAATAAATTAATTAACAAAGTACACAGTTTACTGGGAAACTATGCTCAAGGGCTCGTTCAAATTTTTCCTGAACGATCTACTTATTTCGCAAAACAACAATCAAAAAAGAAAAGAATCCCTAATCGCTACGTAAATCTCCAAATTCGAACAAAACCCGGACGTCTCTCACCATGATCCGGACGCCCGGACATGTCCTGTGCTCAAATCCGGACATGTCCGGGAAATTTCGAACGTATAACACCCCTAGATTAAAAACATGCTTATTTGCGATTACGGTTCAAATAACGTTGAATTCTGAGTGATTTTATTATACTATTTTCATTTTTTTCTTAGTTCATCTGATTAGCTACATATGTATAAGTACCACATATTTGGGAACATCAGTTTTAAATCATCGATACTAACTCATCTAATCAATTGTTTTTATTACGTTAATCAGTATTGTCTAAAAATAAATCTAGGCGAACCTCTGAAACGAAGCTGGCTGAGTTGCATTCTCAAAACGAAACCCACTAGTGCTTGTACCTCAACTGAATAGCTAATTCTAAAACCAATAAGAAATGAGCGCCCGGCAAAAGCCTGTCTATAGAACTGTTGTAAGTTTATTGTTTATAGTTTCAGCAGAAAGCTGCACGGCTTTTCCGCCAAGCACACATGTCACATCATGTAAGCAAGACATGTAACGATCGATATTCGTATCAATGCGACAGAGTTTGACACAAAATAATTTTTTTTTCGTGTTTGAAACTCCCCGAAAAATGTGTTTTCAATTTTAATGCAATTTACTCTCAGCCAAATTGTTGGATTTTTGATGTATTTTTGAATTAAGCATCGAAAATGGCATCAATATGGATATTAATCATTGAAAACCACATGAAAACCACTAAAATGATTTTACAAAATCATTTTTTTGATGTGGCTTTCGATGATTAAAATCCATATTGATGCGATTTTAGATGCTTAAATCAAAAATACATCTGAAATCCAACAATTTGGCTGAGAGTAAATCGCATGAAAATTGTTAAAAACACATTTTTCGTGAGTTTCAAACAGGAAAAAAAAGATTTTGTGTCAAACTCTGCAATGCGATATATATCGTACTGATTTGATAATTAGAAATTATACGAAAAGCATTAATGAAAGGCTGCTCGATTCTTCTATCATATGTCCACTAACAAAACGTTTTTTAGTGTAGGCCTAGCCGGTTAACAGCGAGAGATTAAACCTCACGTATTTCTCGCTTCGTGTTAGAACTCACAGATGCCGCTAGATGTTGAGCAACGAGGCCGATCCACATATATCATAGAAACTATAAATCTCGAGGCAATATATCCAGAGCTAGAAGTCACAATTGACAGCAAATTACCACGCGCACAGTCCCACTTGTAGCGCGTCGTATGTTAACAAACAGAAACCTTAGCATAAACAAAAATTGAGATATTACTACTATTCACCGCAGCATCGCGTAATTAATATTCACTTACCTTAAGACCTTTCATATATTCACGCACAAAATCTTAGCAAACCGTCGATGCAACCGCAGATTCTCCGATGCGATGACGCGCAGAAATTATTATGTTGATCCTGATGATTTATGTTGCGCCGCGAAAAACAAAAAAACAGGGCGCTTGGTGCCACGTCCGCGCGCCAAATAAACATAAAAATATTCTTGTATAAATCTCACTTAACTAGAATAGTTAACAGGTTGTTATTCTATTAGTAAACTAGCATACCACTAAAGAAATTTTTACATCATCAAACGGACTCAAACTTGGATTTCAAAGATTTGCGTAAGAAAAATATGACATGTCAAACCTAAATTACTTGTTTTTGACTTGTGTCTTTCAAATAAGAATCAGTAAATCATTTTCGTCAATTTTATTAATCGATATTAATGTATCACTGACTTATTCATAAAAATGTACGTTTATTTAGTGTTGTTTCAATTAATATTTTTATAACACCTTAACAATATTATGAAAAAAATATTTTACACAATATTTAGACAATATTTTGGCTGCTTTTCTTAAAGAAGTAAAATTCAGTTAGTTTTCTCAAGTCCTTATTAATTATCCATTAGTAACTGATTTATTAAAGAGAATAAATGGTTATCTGTCATTGTTTTATTTAATATTGTTAAAATATTTTAGCAATATTATGGACATAATATTTCTAGACAATATTTCGAGAAATATATAAAATATTATGGTAAGATTCTGCAATATTTCACAATATTTTGTGCTAGCTGGGTAAATCGAACCTTAACAGCCAGTCCCCCTGCTGTATTAACTGACGAAACACGGGCCAAGATTCCATCTTGAAATGCTCGTTAAAAACGTACTCATTAAGAGGTTTTAAATTTATGATTAATCTGTGCTTCTCCCCTCGGGAAACGATAAAAATGTTAAACACACAATCTGTAATCAAAGGTTCAATAGGTACAATCGCTTGTTTATGAACCAACCTAGCGATTTCTCTGTCTACAATATTAACCATTTCTCCCCTATATGGGTTCTGTTTGAATTGGAGATTGACTGGTCTAGACAAAAATTCAATCTGATAGCCTCTAACCGCTTGTAGAATCCATGGATCAGAGGTAAGTTTTCTCCAAAAAGGAAGATGTAAAGCTGTAGAGCCTGCAAAATTCTCACCTTGTTTGGCAACCTGCGCCCTGCTGTTGGGTGGTTGTGGGCGTGGTGACTGTTTCTGTCTAACAGTGTTGTTTCTAGCAGTTTGTTGTTCCCGAACAAAATCCTGAACAAGTTCTCTCCCTCCGTAGTTAACGCCACTATCGCTTGTGCGGTTGTATGATGTATACGGGCCAGCCGGTCGTTTGGGCGGATACTGACCTGTAACCGTAACCTGGGGTTTTTCATGAATAAAATGTTTCATCTGCTCCTGTGAGCATATGATCTGCGAGATCCATTCCCCTCCTACCAAGAACCCGTCTGGAGCTGGGTCTCCAATCCTCGCCATAGCGCTCTTATCTTCATTGAAAATACCAGCTAAACTGGCCCTGCGTTCCTCAGTGATAAAAGAATTAACTCCGCCAAGTTGCTTTAGAATCTCTCCTAAACCCTCTGCAATTTCTGCTCCTGTAGGTGGAGGCTTAGGTTTTTCCCCGTTGGTTGTATATCCGGCTTCATGGATTCTGCATGCTAAGTTGAAAATAGGCACAATTGTCTTGACAATGCCGGACTGCACTGTATAAGCAAACTTATCCGAGTGAAGTGCGCATGCTGCCGTAACTGCCTTAGAAACTGGGGTTCTCGCTTTAGCTGTGGCTACTAGATTGTTTTGCGCCAACGGATCCAATCTTGGGGCCGTAAAACCTGAGATTAAGAGCTGTGGATCTACAAGATCCTTATCCGCATAATTATGAATCATGACTATCTTGGCGCGCTTCATCGGGTCCAAGACGGACCTGAGAAAATTATCTATAGGTGGAGGAATGTTTAACTTCTCCGCCGCTTTGAATGCTTCAAACGCATTGGCGCATACGATCTTCTCAGAATTTGTATTAGTATCTCCAGATCCCCTCTGTGTGTCTGCGTTGGGAGACTTCGCAATGTCATTTTCACGATTCTCATCTAGTGTCGTGTAGCTGCCCGCAGAACACATGGGAATATCCCCCGAATGAGGCAATAATAGAACTGATGCTGGATTATTTACTACTTCCTCTGATAAGTTAGCAGTCTCATCCCAATTATCCCTTCCAAAATCATCTTCCTCGTAAGACAAATACGACATACCTGTCAGAAATGAATAAATATCTAAATAAATACCTAAATAGATCAGAAACAACTAGGCCTAATCAGTAATGTTCCGCGATTAAATCTACTTTGGATATACTTAGTTATCTATAAACTAGTAAACTGAAGTAAGTCGATACGAATGTTCCCTGCTGTAGGCTTAATGCAACCTTACGGTGCTCGGTATGTACTCAGTACTGTGACAACGAATGGTCCGTGCTGTCGGTATAAGAATCCTATTGCAATGTACTTACAATAGAGAAAGACAACGAATGGTTCATGCTGTCGATAGAAAACCTCCTATTACGAATGTTCCGTGCAATAGAGGATGACAACGAATGTTTCATGCTGTCAATATTTTTCCTTATCACTAAAATGCGTGTAAGAGAGTACGTTGTACTGAAGAAAACCAAACGAGACTCTAGCAAGACCTTCCCGCGGTGTCGGGGTGGGGGGGAGGCGAATTGCCGGGACTCTACTGCTACCGAGTGCACCTGGGTAATCAGAGTACTAGAATCTAACGGTAGGACATCTGACTCCTGGGGTTTTAGGACCTGGTAAATCAGATCCAGAAACCCGCTCGTTGGAGAGAACCCAGCGTCCAGCCCGCTTCCTCGTTTTTCTGACTAGCCCAAATGTGATCGGCAGCAGAGCTTCGGCGACTCCTGGTGTGTAACCCAAAAAACCCCACTCGCGCAGTTGAAGATCTACACAACTACAAAATATAAAATCTCGTTGCGTACTTGTACCTACGAGATTCCTTGACTACGGATGGTCCATGTAGTCGAGAGAAACTAAGTAAACACAGTAAGAAAAACCCTGAAAATGAAGAAATTCTTACCTGTAGCGGTACACACGTGCGTCTGGTTCGCGCGCAGAAAAAGAATGAGCTAGAAGCTTGGGACAGGGGAAAGGGTAGCCTACTGCTGTTTTATAGAAGGTCAGCCGTATTTAGCGGGAATATTTGAAATTTTGCGACTGGTTCTAGCGTTTCCGGAAAGGAAAGCAATTTGTTCAGTAGATGGTGAGGGCCTCGGAAAACTCGTAAAATTACGGTTTAAACTCAGGTAAGTAATCGTTTAAACCTCCCATTTTACTTCGTTTTCCTCGGCCCTCACCATCTACTGAACAAATTGCTAGTTTGAAGCCAGAACTGAGGTGCCAAACGATGTGTCATAATCAACACGTTTGTAAAACCGAGCGAAAGTGCTTTCGGAGGTCCAATCCGCGGTACGTAAAATCACATCAATGGGAACCCCAGCTGCTGCTGCTTTTGATGTAGCTGCTCCCCGAGTTGAATGACATTTGAAAATCTCTGTATCAATACCGGCATCTTTCATCAGGCCCTTAACCCAACGAGCTAGAGTGTCGGCTGATGCCACATTATGTGGTTTCTTAGCACATAAAAATAAATAATTATTATCCTTGCGAAGTGATTCAGTTCTATCTAAATATACCTTTAGACATTCTACCGGGCACAGATTAGGTTGTTCCTTAACATAACCTACAATCACGTTGTTGTTGTTATGATTAGGACGCGAACCCTTGCGTAGTCCAGTAATACCTAGAACCCAAACCTTTTCATCTCTGTATATAGGCTTATGATTTAATTTACTCAGCTCCGAAACTCTGCAAGCCGAAACTAAGGCCAAACTCATAACACATTTCTTGGACAATTCTAACAGAGAAAGAGAACTATTGTCCGCCATCGATTTCATATACTCGGTAACCTTGTGAACATCCCACGTTTCTGAATATCTGGGTTCTGGGGGGTTAATATTAAATATACCTTTCATAATCTTTACGATAAGGGGATTAGTCCCCCAACTCACTCCCGTTACGAGACTAAGTCTTTGTGCTATGGCAGATCTATGGCAGTTAATAGTTCTATAAGCTAGCCCCGCTTCCCCCAGAGACGCTAAAAAATTAGCTAAGTCGGTTACAGAGGCCTGAAAGGGATCAATTTTCCTTTCCAGACACCAGCTGTCCCACTTCTTCCAGCAGCTGGAGTATACGACTCGAGTATCTGGCCGGAGAGATTCCTCCAGAAATCTTTCCGAAGCTGAAGACAGTTTTGTCCTCCGACTCTCCACACTGCTAATTTTAGCTGATCCTTGACCACCAACGGATGTACTTCCCCCTTCACATTGGACAGTAACTGTGGGTGTAAATCAATTAAACGGGGGTAGTCAATACAATGTTCTAGTAAACTGGGATACCATACCTGCGTTTGCCAAACAGGGGCTATAAGCACTAGTGGAAACCTATAAGATTCTAACTTATTCAAGACCTTAGGAATTAATGCAAAAGGTGGAAAAGCATATGCCTTAAAGTATAGATTCCAATCCTGGGAAAAAGCGTCAACCCCCACACTTTGTGGATCTGGGCGCCAACTAAAAAACTTGGCAACCTGAAAATTTGTGAAATCAGAAAACAGATCAACATCGAAAGGCCCCCATAAGTCGCTAACTCTTATGAAAATGCTAGAATGTAATTTCCAACTATAGCGGTCCATATTATTTCTCGAGGCCCAGTCTGCTCCCCCATTTTCGACGCCAGGTATATGTTGAACAAAAATAAAATTATTTTGTTTTATAGCCCAATTCCAGATTTCCTCCGCAATAATGTTGAGATCCGCTGACCTACATGATCCCAGATTGTTAATTGCTGCTAAAGCCGAAGTATTATCGGTCTCAACTACTACAGAAATATTTCTACTATCTTTGACGAAAGCTTTAAGAGCGAGAAAAATAGCCTTTAATTCCAGAACATTTATATGAGAGGTTTTATCTGAAACGCTCCAGTATCCGCCAATGTGTATATCATTACAGAAAGCTCCCCATCCCTCCAACGAACTATCGGTCTGGATATTCAGTGAAATTTCTGGAGAAATCAGAGGGGAGCCGGGTAAATAATTTGTAAGACTTCTTAGCCACCATGCAAGGTCTTCTTTGACTGCCGGTGTAAGATGCCCGCTAACTTCGTAAGATCCCTGGGACAAAAATGAGTTGTGTAACCGTTGGAGTGCCCTAAAATGGAGAGGTGCGGGTAAGACTGCCGTGGCTGTAGCATTCAGTTTACCCACAAGTGAAGCTAGCTCCCTTGCCGAAACAGTCTGTTTCGCCAAGATAGATGTTATGTTAGCTGTTAGTTTGCTACGCTTCTCGTCTGGGAGACTGAGTGTCATCTCAGTTGTGTCCACGGTAAACCCAAGAAAGATCAGAGACTGACACGGATCTATAATAGACTTCTCTAAATTGATCGTAAATCCCAAGTTTTGTAATAACCAAATAATGAATCTCCCTTGTTCGTATATAATGTGTCTATCTTGATACATTACTAGGAAATCGTCGAGGTATCTGACCACTCTGAAACCAAGTGAGTGTAGGTACGCCATGCAAGGATTTAGAATCTTCGTAAACACCCGTGGTGCAGAGCACAATCCGAAGGGGAGAGCCTTGAAGCAATATCTCTGTCCCTTCCATTCAAAACATACAAAGCGGTAAGAGTCTGGATGTAAAGGTACACTGAGATATGCATCATGTAAATCGAACCTTAACAGCCTGCTGTATTAACTGGCGAAACACGGGCCAAGA
>JAQIWB010000051.1:0-11350 GCA_034693825.1 Zercon vagabundus
GTGAAGTCTCCAAACATGGAGAACGCCGAATTCTGTAATTTTCTATGTGAATTCTCGATGTGGTAATAAATGGGGTTGCCGTGATTACTTATCAGGATAAGACCACATTGAAATAATCAAAATTGAATCATCGATTCTACCCAGGGTGCGCTCCTCCAGAATACACAGTGCACCATGGTGTTCTATCGCCAAAGTTTTCATATTATGCTACACTGAATGTTCATCAAGTTTAACGTGAAATGCTCGCCCATGCGCACTTGCTCATCTTATTCAAAATGATTATCCACGTTTCATTTATCATACGCTGTAATCAGTTTTGGAAAAAGAAACGAGTATTTGAAGATACACCCAGATAAGGTAAGATACATCAGTAACGTGTAGCTTATCGTGTATCTTTCTTTTTACAAGTAACTTGTATCGTATCTTGTATCTTTTTTTGAGTATCCAATACACTCAAATACTTTTGACCATAGTGACTGATGAAGCAATGTCTTCACCTCACAGGATGAAATGCTGCTGTAGTATGTATCTTGAAATGCATTTGAAATACATGCAAGATACTATCTTATCTCAATGTAACTAGATACAGTTTTCAAAAAAGTAGCTTGACGTAGCTTGTAACTGAATGTATTTAGATACATTCTTCCTCAACGTATCTTGTAACTTGCATCTTGTAACTTTTTCCAACACTGGGCTGTAAAAAGATTGCATGAATGACTTGAGCATGGCGACTTGAGGAAGGGTCCCGGCTATGGTCCCGAGTCCCGAGAGAAGAAAAATCTGTTAACTGACAGGTGCACCTCAATCGGCCAGTGAGATATCCATCTTATACAATAACTTTGAATTTTGATTTTTGTCCAAGTATTAGATGGAACCAACGGAAACCGTCCAACGGAAAATTGGTTTCGAACATCAAGCAACAGAGGTATGCCAGGGCGTAACTGCAAGAAGCCCCAAAACTCAACATTAGTGTCGCGAGGTAGGCGTGGGTACTCTACTGATACCCTAGCACGTATATCGTGACGCTACATACCTCAGTGACAAGATCTACGTAACCTCCCACCATTGTGTCATTTTCGAGCGCCGACACATATCTTTTTAGAGTTGGTTCAAGCACTTCAAGTTTCATACCCATAGATGCAGTAATGTTGAACAGAACTGATCCGACTAATCCATAGACAGTACGTTCCCCTTGGGCATTCTTTCCCCACATTGCGTATGAAGAAAACTGAAATTAATTTCAACATAAGCTTCATTGGAGATTAATGTGTACGTATATGGCTAGGATTTCATTTCCTCACCGTTGGCACTCACCATAGCAGAATAATGTGCTATTTCTAGCGACTTAGAGGTACAACCAACGCACTTTCAAAGCAAACCTAAGAGAGCTACTTCCTATCTCGTATCTAGACTCCTACCTACTTCCGGGTATCACTCCGCTGCATTCAGATTTTTCTTGCGCGAACGGCAAGCACGAGCTTTTTTGTTATGGGTACGTAAATTTATTAATTTTTAGGTATAATTTTACCCCCAATTTTGCTCAAATTGAAGTAATTGTCAACGACATAATACGCACGAAGGGGTGCGCAGAGAATAGACTGTTAAGATTAATTTTCCTTGCTATAATAACATTACTTCAGACTAGCCAGGGAACCCCAAGAGGGACTCTCTTCGAACGATATTGCGTTGACAATTACTTATTACAGTTTAGTGACGGTGTTTTAAAACACGATATAGACGAGTTGAGTCGGCCCAGTAATTGGAACCGGTTTTCTTTTAATTCGCTGATACCAGGGGCCACGTGCTTCACCCACATCAGTTTCTATCGACAGAATCTTCTCTGCATATCAGAGACTTTTTCTCTTGTGATGGTAGGACACCATTGCATGGAGGTCACACTCACGGGAGGTACGATAACGGCCGCTATTTACCACTACATAATTGGGTAATCTTATTTGATGAGAATTTTGTACTGACCTACTAGACATTCTGACTGCTGCGGTATCTAACTGACTACAGGTTTGCACTCCCGCATATCTAATACAACCTACCACTATATAATCGGGTAACAGTTGTACAGACCAGTCACTTGACCGGCTTACTACATCATGAATACAGTTATTCAGATCCAATTGGTACTGACCAATAATTTTATTAGTAGGTTACTCAGACTTGCTTTATGCACGTCACACCGTTGGTTTTTTGCAACGGGAACGAGTCGTCACAGCCATACGAGCGTGACGTCACAGCTGATCCATCATGTCACACATTCATACTGAGACATGTGCATTAGAACTTCCTGCATTTACAGGAATTTTTAGAAGTTATCAGAGTTATGTGACCTTAGTTACTTACCTCCGACTATTACCACTTGATAATTGGGTAATTTACTACAATTTTTTGTTTTTGTTGGAGTACCTTTGAACACTTTTTAGTCGTTCAGATGGACCCTAACGTTCTGACCGGTACTTGTGAGGACCATGATATTACTCTCGCGTCACAAGATAAACACTGTGACTTACGGTTGTGACAGCTCGTCTCTAAGACGCTGTGTTACAACATCCTATAGGCACCTTAATCGGCCTCTGTTCAGATACGACATACGCTGATACTTTTCTGTATGACGTTTGAGATAGCACGACTTGATCCAGAAGACAATCTGCCATGATTGCAAATCCCAATGGGTAGTTTCGTGTTTTCTTATGCGCTCCACCTCCTTTTGGAAATGGGTTTTGGAAGGGAATTTTCATATGTTACTCTAGTGTCCATATTAGTCATGGCTGTTGTTTTTTGTTACAGCTGACGACAATATCGTGGAGATGCACGAAGAGGTAGTAGACTCCGCTGAAGAGAATGTAGACGAACAGATCGAACTAGATGAAGAACAAGATAGAGCTTGTTTTCCTCGAGATACTGACAGGGTAGTGGAAACTGACCAGCAGGTGGATTTAACGGGTGGCCAAGCCCTCGGTGATAATAATCTTGAGGATGTGTCTAAAACGTTTAGAAAATACGCTTTGAAGGCGCAACCTAAGGAGACCCCTCGAGAAGTAAAATTTTTTCTTCAGGAGGTATTGAAACCAGGTGATCGCAAGAAACGCGCTTTAACAGCCGCTCCAAACCCTCTTCCTAAATTTAGAGGTTTCATTGCTCCACCGCTGGACCAAGCAGCCCAGGAACAACTGAAGGATTTAACCAAAAGTAATAATCCGGCGGTTAAGACCATGGCTGCTAATACGTTACGCAGCGATACGTTGCTACGAAATGCGCAGACATGTATACAAAGGACAATTTTACCAGTACAGAATTTACTGAACTTAGCGCAGAAGTTAGATGAAAATCCGGTCACCGAACCATTTGCGGAACAATTGACATCAAATACTGACGATTTGATGCAAGTCTTAGGATACTCCATGCAGTATATTACGGATGAACGACGCTTTTCAGTTGCCAAGGCATTGAACACCAGCGTTAGAACACTCGACGATATCGGTGATCCGGAAATCGATCAAGGACTCTTAGGTAAAGAATACTCAGCGAATCTGAAACGTATCCGTGATGATAAAATGGAATTCAGGGCATCAAATCCAGGCCCAAGTAGACAGCTCAATAATACTTATCAAAACTCTCCCATACTGGGAAAAAGGAAGATTGAGGTGGATCCCAATCGCTATTATAGACTTCTGGAATGGGAAAGATCCGCTCCAAAAGGTGGACAGCAGAGCTATAATCACTCAAATCAGAATACCAGGCGAGTTTCCGAGAACAGAATGGGTACAAAAGGTTCTTACAAGAAATTTCCGAAAAGAGGTAAGATCGATTTTTCTACTGCCAACTGCGTTAATGAATGGTTTGATCTGACAGCTGACCCGTGGATCCGTGAAACGATCCAGGGGTACAAAATCGTTTTTGTTGATACCCCAGAGAAACCACAGATTATACGGAACAATTTATCTGAGGAGAATCGTCGTTTAATTTCTGAGGAAGTAGCCTCACTTCTTAGAAAGAACGCGATTAAATCGGTCGAGATGAATTCTGATCAATATGTTTTCAATTTATTCTTGGTCGACAAGAAGGGATCAACTAAAAAACGACCTGTAATAAATCTAAAACCCATAAATAGTTCAGTTTATACGGAGCATTTCAAAATGGAGAACTGGGAACAGATTCGACATCTTGTAGATAGTAAAGACTACATGGTGAGAATAGATATGACGGATGCGTATCTAAGTGTTCCTATGCACAGAGATTCGTACATGTTTTTGTGTTTTGACTGGGATAGTGTCAGGTACAGTTGGATAAAATTACCGTTTGGCTTAGCCTCATCCCCATGGGTGTTTACTAAAATAACTAAGCCAATTTTCGCAAAATTGAGATCTCTAGGGATACGATTGATCGGGTATTTGGATGATATTTTACTTGTAAATCAATCAGCGGTGGTTTTGTCGCAACAGTTGAAAACAACGATCAGTTTACTTGAAGACCTAGGATTTCAAATAAACATTGGGAAATCTTTGCTCGTGCCTTGCCAATGCCTCGAATTTCTTGGTTTCGAAATTGACACCACTACAATGTTAATTTCGATTCCTAGAGTAAAAATCGCGAACATTGAAGCATTCATTGAGACTGTTTTAAACAAAGAGAATATTTCTTTACGTTTGTTAGCATCCATCATTGGCAAGTTGAATGCGACAGCTTTGGCGGTTTTACCTACGTCCCTTCATCTAAAGGAACTTCAAAGACTAAAAACTCGAGAACTGCATAATGGCAAGTCTTACGAAGACAGCTGTAGATTAACTGAAGCAGCTCTTAAAGAACTTTGGTGGTGGCACGAAAACTTGTCTGTCTTCAAATCTACACCAATTAAACAGCGACCAGTTACTTTAAAAATCCAGACGGATAGCTCATTGACCGGCTGGGGTGCCGTAGAGCCAATGAGTTAGGTATTGGTGCCCAGTGGGGATCCCAAGATCTAGGAAAACATATAAATTTCTTGGAACTTAAAACAGTTTATCTCGCTTTACTCGCTTTAGCTCGGGATAAGGAGAATGGTACAATTCTGATAGAATCCGACAATACTGTCACAGTAGCATGCATAAATAAAAAAGGTTCTATGAAATCAATCGAGTTGGATTTGTTATCTGAAGCTATATGGGAGTGGGCCCTGAAGAAGAATTTGTTCCTCATAGCAACGTATATTCCCGGCATCGATAATAAAGAGGCCGATTTTGCTTCGCGTAACAGACTAGACAGAAATAGTTGGAAACTATCTAGTAAGATTTTTGCAAGATTAAAGGAAACCTTAGGCCCTTTTGAAATTGACTTGTTTGCTGATCATACAACTGCTCAACTGGATATTTTCATTAGTTGGAAACCAGACCCCCACTCTCATAGAGTTGACGCTTTTTTACAAGACTGGAATGAATGGAACGGTCTCTATGCCTTCCCACCATTCAGACTGGTTGACAAAACTCTTGCAAAAGCGGAAGAATGTTCAGGTTGTGTGGTGATTGTGGCGCCCATATGGCCCACACAGTCATGGTATCCTAATCTATTGAACATGCTAATTGAAATTCCAGTTGAATTTCCAAAATTTCAGGAATTACTGAAATCGAACACGGGGGAGATCCACCCACTCGTGAAGAGAGGTATACTCAGACTGGCCGCCTGGAAGGTAGCATCGAGAACGATTTCTCCTCATCTACACGAGAGTTTCTTGAAAACTCTATTCGAGCCGGCACACGACGCGCTTATACCTCGTGCTGGAACACCTGGTTACGCTGGAATGAGAGCCGGAAGACTGATCCCAATGAGTCGGATGTCGGGAATATTCTAAACTTTCTTGCTCATTTAGCCGGAGACAAGCACTTGAGTTACTCTGCAGTAAATTGTCACAGGTCAGCATTAGCCGCAAAATTGCCCTTAATTAATGGTGCCACACTGGGAGCACATCCACTAATCACAAAATTAATGAAGGGTATTTTTAACTCTCGTCCCCCCTCACGGAGAAGTCATATTTGGTCGGTAGATACAGTTACTACAAATATCCGCTCTTGGGGTGACACTACAAAGTTATCGCTAGCTAGACTCTCACAGAAACTGATATTTTTAATCTTGGTCACCACGAGCTGTAGAGTCTCAGATGCTAGGAATTTGGCCTTAGAACCAGTTCAAATATCACAGGACGGTTGGGAGTTGCAGATATTGGGCCTCCGTAAAACTTCAACACCGCACCGCCATAACCCAATACTTAAAATTATCAAGTACCAAGACGAAATCTTATGCCCCTTAATGACTTTGAAACATTATCTGGCGAAGACAGAGGCAATTAGGCAGGATTCTAAATTCCTCTTCGTCACAATTACTAAACCGCACAAGGCAGCCTCAACGGACACTTTGGCACGTTGGACAAAATTGACTTTGAATTCTGCCGGCATAGATACAGCGATATTCAAAGCGCATTCTGTTCGTAGTGCGTCAACGTCTAAAGCGGAGAAACAAGGACTGCCTTCACCAGATATTCTCAGAATGGCTGACTGGACTTCTGATTCAGTTTTTTGCAGATTCTACAGAAGACGTATTACCAATGATGTACCTACCTTCGGATCTGTTGTCCTGGGTTAGTAGCAACGCATTTAATAATTTGGTTTTTCAGGATCGAACTTACGGACTTATTAGTTATATGAAAGCCTCATTCTGACTAGCACTGACTTCGTTCTGATGATTTCAGCTCTTAGTTTAGAGAACATACCTTGCCTCTGACGTAATCTGGTATCGGTTTTTACCCAATCAATCTCAAACCGATAACACGAGACTATCATATTAAGGGTATAACAGCTTGCTTCAAACATAGCATATTGTTCTGTAATGGTGAGTGCCAATGGTGATGAAATGAAATTGTAGATTTAAACGACTTACCTTGAGTTTAAATTGAGATTTTATGAATCACCTTGGCACTCACCATTACAGCTCCACACCCGCCCAACCCCAGCAATACGCTAATATTGCTTGAATTATTCTTTCCAGATCCGCAGGCATCAAACACCAATTCTTAGGGTGTTTTTCTCACAGCCTTGATACTCCACTCAAGAAGGAACACACTCACATAGAGAAGTCGTCGCTCGCTATATTGCCAATTTATATTTGTTAATGTTACATTGTTACAATGATACAATTATATCTTATTAAAATTTACTCTTGTTGCTCTTTGGTTACGTACCTTGTCTTTCTTGGTAAATAGTTAGCTGGATATGGTACTATTATCTCTCAATGCATTCTATTGGGAACGACAATTTAATGACCGATCTGACTACTTGAGACTTTCAAGCTTGAAACGGCCGTAAAGTAGATATAATAGCGGTTTGCCTCAACCGATAATACAACTAAGAAACTACTATCATGGCGCAAGTGTACAAAATTAGCATAAATTTACGACAGATCCCAAGTAACACAAGACATCACTGTGACGTCACTTAGCAGCACTGTGATGTTGCTGTGACGTCACGTGTCAATGGGGATAATACTTCAATGAATAGAATAAATTATCGATTTAAACACCGGTGGTTAAGGACACGGTGCCTACCAATCTTCTTTTCATTGAAGTATTTTTTCTTTTTTGCCGGGTATTGCCAGTACTGCTTAGAAAAATCTGAATGCAGCGGAGTGATACCCGGAAGTAGGTAGGAGTCTAGGTACGGTATAGGAAGTAGATCTTTTAGTTTTGCTTTGAAAGTGCGTTGGTGCTGCCGCTAAGTCGCTAGGAATAGCATATTGTTCTGTAATGGTGAGTGCCAAGGTGATTCATAAAATCTCAATTTAAACTCAAGGTAAGTCGTTTAAATCTACAATTTTTACTGTTTAATTTCGGCCATGTGAATTTCGCTTGAATTGGTTTTCTAATATAATTGGTTTTCTAATATTATAGTTTGATTTGACAAAAGTGCATTCATTTACTGATTTTCTATAATTATGCTGGACCATAAACAAGGCAGAATTCACTGTGTTTGGTCGCGTTTAAATGCCACAAACGTGTTATTCTCTAATCCATCAGTAACATTTCGTCTGTTGTGTGTTATATATATAAATCAACCTCACTTATTCAGGTGACGTCACCATACATGTGTAATTACATATATACACGCGCACCCGTTCCTCAATGCCAATTAATCGCTGATGATAGGCAGAAATAAAATAAAAACTAAGGTTATTGAAAATGTGTCAGCCCGCACCAACATTGTCTCCGCCGGGACTCGAACCCGGGACCTATCCCTTCACTGGGGAGCGCTCTATCCACTGAGCTACAGAGACGTCAATTGCGGTATCGACATTTTATGTGCACATGATGCCCACTGAACGCACAGCCTCGAACTGAGAACATTCATATAACAAAGAGACAGAACATGTTGCGCCAAGTAGGATTCGTGCATAAGCTGATGCTGGTAGTAACTTCACCTCAGGGGCGGGTTTAGGGCGCGGTAATGCGGGCAACGCCCGCATCATGGGCCCTTTGGTCCACCAAAGGTGGGCCCTTTTGGAGTTTGGAATTAGTTTTCATATGCAGTTTGTAGAAAATATGTGTTCACGCAAGAGACAGTAATGTGTGATCATGCAATTTATCATTGTGCACGGAGAGGTTAAAGTTCACGTGGATGGAATCCGAAAAAGGATTTTTCCGAGAACTGGAAATTCGGGAGTTCCCGGAAATCGAGAATTACCGGTGAAATTTGCTGAAGTTTTTCAAATAATTCCGTTGGAAAATTTCTCCTAAAAATGACGTTTTTCTTCAATTTGATTTTTTGAGAAACTATGCATGACGCTACTCATTGTGAATACTTCTATTGAATAATGCTTGAATAATGATTAAGTATCGTTGAAAAATCAAGTGGTGACAAAGTGACATGTTTAACTTAACTGGTAGCAAAGTGACATGTTTAACTCTACTAAATTAATTACAACTATGTATGCAATGTGTGCTGCTTATTTTTTTAGATTCAAAATTTACATTGTACATGAACAAACGGGCGAAACATATCTTTTTACAGTGTGTTTTTAATCTATGAAGTTGAAATCACTTGATTGAGTCCCATTATCTTTTTTTTTCACACTGAAAGAAAAAATTAAAACAGATATTTGGGAATAAGTTTTCAAACAACCGGGAATTTTCGAAATATCGAGAAAAAAATTTCTGAAATTTCTGACTTTCCGGTCGTGAAAATAAGTCGGGCATGGGAAATCTCCGTAAACGGCGCGGGAATTTCCGCGAATACTCAAACGGGAATTCCTGTCCCGGAAAAATCTACACGTAGATCAAATACAACCCGTGAACAGCTGGCACCTACAAATCAGCTGCAATCGGAGAACTGTGTTCATATAAATAGAATTTTGGCGCAAATTTGTTTTGATGCTAGGGTACTATTTTTCGGATATACTATATTTAGAACTGAGAGTATCGGCAACACTGTTCGGTTCGTGTTTTGTTGTTGTATGCAGGATATGATCTTGCAAGTAATAAATGAATTTTCTTAAAAAATTACAAAAGATGAATTCTCCTCAATATTGAACAGAAAGCTGCAGTCTCAAAAGAAGTTCACTTTGATGGCCGAGAAGTTTGCATCTGAGAAAATGAGGAACTCGAAAGTGAAATAGGTAGAAGTTGTATTTACACTATGGAGATATGTACTCCATAGTGTAAATACAACTAATGTAAACTGAATATTAAATAATAAATACTGTTATACATATAGTGCTAAGCCAATAAACAGAAGAAAAAAATTATAGGTGTATATCAATGTACTTGAGATTTTGACATTCCAAGTTATTCTCAATTTCATTTTTTGGGGCCCTCTTCAGTAGTTTTGTGGGGCCCTTTTCCGAGGTTCGCCGCAGTGCCGCAGTTGCTTAAATCCGCCCCTGCTTCACCTACGAATAATTATTTTAGTTATCGAACCTCGAATGGCTGCATAACCTGATGAAATTTCAAATTTCATTGGCTTCTTCTTACTTATAATGAGTAATGCGGTGTGTATAATAAGGTGGATACCGAAATTATGTACTTAAGTGAAGGTTGCCAAAGAGACGCAGAATAAGAGTCCTTCCGGCATAGTGGGAAAAACAGGCAATTGCCGGGAAAACCTGCGATATTTAGCAGTAAAAACTGGAGATGTAAATTTTGCTTGTTGTTTGTGTCATAACGAACAGCCATATAAGTTCCAAAATTAATAATCAAGTAGTTGCTAAGGGCCCATCCATAAATAACGTTAAGTGTTTTGGGGGGTCTGGCCGAACTCTCAACCAAACTTAACATGGGAAATCTGGCCAAACTCGACGTTAAAAAAAATTAATTTTTTTTTGTAGTTTTTAATTTTTTTCAAATACAGATTTATTTACAACAACTGCTTTCAAACCACGGTTGTTAATGCAAGTTATTATGCGCCTAAACACTAAACACCTATTATCGTGTTTAGAAGTACTTAATTACCCGTAATTAATTACTCCCGCAGTACTTATACTGCCCTGCTAACACAACATATTTTGTGCCTTAAAAGATGTGCCTTTTTCATCGAAATTTTTTTGTTTTAGACAAAAAAAATCCTCACTTAACGTTAAGTAGAGGGGGGCGGTGGGTTTTCAAAAACTTAACCAAACTTAACAACGGGGGGAGGGGGCTCCGAAAATCAAGAAAATCACATAATGTTATTAATGAATGACCCCTCAACCCAAAGCAGCACCGAATAATTAGCAGTTTTTGAAATTGTCATGCTAAACAAATTTATTTACAAACTATTTTGTCATTATCTAATTCATTGCTCCGCACTCGAACCTACTGCTTTGTCTATTTATCAATCTATTCACTGTTATGTGAATGCTCAAATAATTAGGTGTACAAAAACAAAAATTTGGCTCGTTTTATTCTTTTTCATGTATAAAGTTCAATTTTCCAGTTTTTCCCACAATTACAAAAACTGTGATGAATTTATACCAGGATGAGAATTATCGAGCGGTCGAAACTACTGAGTTTTAATTAGACCGACCAACCCTGATTTAAGTACAGGCACCAAGCAGTCATTAAAAATATAGTTATAAGTACAAGTAGTAAGCACCACTGCAACAAAAAGTCGAAGTATGTACAGGGCGCGTAAAAAGTTCGCGAACATAAACTTTCATCATAATTTCCAAAACCGAAGAAGTTAGAAGTCCAATTTTTTGTCCATTGTTGCACGTCTATCTGGGTGATATTGACCCTGAATCCCAACTTCCTTGCTCAAAAACTGTGTGTGTTACGAATAATTTTGTTCAAATAAAAATCTGCCCAATGCCCGCGACTAATTATTCAGTTTTTTCGAGTTTTATC
>JAQIWB010000052.1:0-11341 GCA_034693825.1 Zercon vagabundus
AACCCTCTTTTTAAATATTTGCCAAAAAAATACGTTTAAAAGAGAGCCTTTGCGCGAGTGATCGTAACCCAGAGCATATGAATTTTTTGTACTCAAAAATTTTGGCGAGCAAGCCCAACATGTTCGATGTTTTCCAAAATGCAAAAAAATAACTACCGTAAAAGTGATGAGTAGAAAAGTAAACTGTGTAAAAAAAGGTACCCTCCAGTGGCAAAGTTACCCACACTTACGGTACTTTCTATGCATATTCCGCCTGTTCCTGGTTGACGCAATCAGTAAAAATGATGCAATAAGAAACCTTTTTTCGTCGCGGAAAGCGATCGCTTCTCTCTCGATTATTCTCGATCAATCTCGAGGTTATCAATCCCCAGTGCCTCATCGACCGGTGACGATTGACAATCTCAATTTGCATGACGAATTTTTTTTCACACTTTTTGATAATTTTCCAAGACGTTTCCTACGATCAGCAAAGAGACTATACATAGAAAGTACATGACAAAATTGGCGTATGCAATTGAAAAATAGAAAATTAATATCTCAAGAACGCTTAAAAAGAGCCCTGCACTTCACACTCACAAAGAAACCGCATTCGTGTTCACAAAGTTGACTACAACCTCACTAAAGGCGTCTTAGTCTTGGACCAAGATGTGATCCGAAGACTTACGGGCGGAAGCGAAAGCGTCCGAAACGTTCAAAACGTTCAAAGAGCTAGAGTCAGAAGTTGTTCCAATGATTCTTATTGATTATTGCAGTCAAGGAGCATATACTAATAAAGAGATGTGTGATTATTATATTAGGGAAGTAAGTTTGATGCACTCCCGTATATATTTTTCGATCTCTTCAGCGTTCAGTACTAACACACGCGAACCGTAGCTACTTTCTCATCTCAACGCGAACTTAGTTCAGTAGAGCTCTCGCTCGTCTGTTAATATGAATCATTCGTTAGAGCCAGAAAAGTACTATGATTCACAGGCGATAATATCGATATGTACATATGCTACACATAAGAAACCTAACACAAAGGAGGTGATTCACTGAAGTTTTTTACCCAATCATTATTAGGTCTTCTCACAGTGAATATAACAAGACAGTGGTCTCCTCTGGGATGGCGGCTATCGTCGTCTCTTTGACGTAACTATCAATGTAGCAGAAAATGAGTTTTTCATATTATCATCAATTTCTTAATAATAATACAGTTTCGTAATTCGATTTTACTCATACAGATATTTAAACTAATTTAATAATTTGTCAGACTCAGAAATATCGAACACAGTAGCATAAATTGAAAGTTTGAAGGAAATTAGTTTTCGAAACCATCATTGAATTTCTACAAAAATTCACTTTTGGTGAATACTCTTGAGGGATCCAGGCACCGCTCATGTTCTTCACTTGAAGGAACATACTGGCTAATTATCTTGCTAAATCTCTGCCTGGGTTCCTCCGTTCGTGATTTTATATTCGCGTTTGTACATGACATCACGTGTACTGGCTTTAGTTTTATCTTCTTTTTGATCCTCATGAGTCTTATTACCAGCAAATATTATTTTTCGTATATTCTTTACTATTATCTCATTACAATGTGAATGTATTACACACAAACGCTTCTCTTTTGCTTCAATATTCCCCGTTTTTCCTTCAATTCAACTCAATTCGATTAGGGCAACCGGAAGCGTCATGAATTCCTTCGCTAGCAGGTATGTTTACCTGTGGAAATCAGCTGTTTTTCTTTGAATTCAATTATAATACAAAAGTTTCTCTCAAATACGTTCCACAATATAGTTAAAAAATTCGATGTTTTTTAAAATATGTTATAGCAATGAGTGGTAAAGTTATTAACTGTTACTCAATCAGCTGTTAAATATGTAAACATAAACGAGCCGCACCACAACGAGTAATTCGCACTTCCTGCAAACAAGATGGTACTGCTTTGCTTATTAAAATTAAATTTTACAAAATTTGTAACGAAACAGAAGCGCTTATATGTAATACACTTACATTGTGATGAGATAATAGTAAGTAGTACATGAAAAATAGTATTTGCTGATAATAAGACTCATGAGGATCAAAAAGAAGATAATACACGTTGTGTCATGTACAAACGCAAAAATAATATCACGAACGGGCGAACCCAGACAGAGACTTAGCAAGATAATTAGCCAGTATGTTCCTTCAAGTGAAGAACATGAGCGGTGCCTGGGTTTCTCAAGAGTATTCATCAAGAGTGAATTTTTGTAGAAATTCAATGATGGTTTCGAAAACAAATTGCTTTCAAACTTTCAATTTATGTTACTGTGTTCGATATTTCTGAGTCTGAC
Source organism: Zercon vagabundus (assembly GCA_034693825.1). NCBI lineage: Eukaryota > Metazoa > Arthropoda > Arachnida > Mesostigmata > Zerconidae > Zercon > Zercon vagabundus. The sequence continues at coordinate 2,316 of JAQIWB010000052.1, forward strand.
AAATTAATAAATCAATTTAAATATCTTTATGAGTAAAATCGAAATACGAAACTGTATTATTATTAAGAAATTGATGACAATATGAAAAACTCATTTTCTACTACGTTGATAGTTACGTCAAAGAGACGACATTAGCCGCCATCCCAGAGGAGACCACTGTCTTGTTGTATTCACTGTGCCCGCATCCCTGGACTGACATGCGTGCTGACGTCACAACGAACGCCAGCATCACTTGAGTTTTAGTTTAACCATACCAGTTTTGGTAAATTGACGCGAAAACAGCGTTTATTAATATATAATTTATATTAAATACGCTTGTTACACTGTACTGTTAGTGGGTAGATTTGCGGGCTTCCAAGGAACAGACTCGCCGATATTTTAGCTTTTCAACAGTACATTATATATTCGCACTTCATTCCCATCTAGTGCTTAATATTGAACAAAAAAGTTGCTATTTTTAAACATTTTGCATAGAGACTCGTACTGATCTTCCCTCTTCGCGGTTCGAAAGTCTAAAAGTCTAAGTTCTAAGTTAGCCTGCACATTAAACTAGCCACATAGGTAACACAGAGATACGGCGAAGATGATCTACCTCGTGTCTTATATCATGATTCCGACACACGAGTTTTTTAAGTCTATTTATTACAGTGTATATAATATGATGGTCGTATGTACACAGTACACATATTACAGTTTCTACGGTTTTTCGGTTAGAAGAATCAGTAAACTGATTCATTTGTGCATTGTGGTTGTTGCTTTCAGTTTTTTAACGTTTCTTCAGTATATATTAATAAGAATCGAATATTTTTATATCCGACGAGCAGAACCACATTTTTTGAATGTGGTGCGCCTCTTTTGCGAGGAGAGTAATTTGTATACTTTGTATGAAACTATGGTCAATACAAATCATCATCATCAAAACATTCGCTGATGAATGAGATGTTATGTGTGCGACTCGACCGGCAAACAAATAAAAAACAGTGTTTTCTTTAATCTTTAAAACAATTCTAGCAGTGATGACACCGATTTGGAAACTCACGTGGACTCGACTAGTACTACTGTATCACCGTCAGTGAGAAACAAGACCGAACTCGATGATTGCCGGACTGAGTACAATGCAGACAATAAAACTGTGAGCCGATATTGTGAATGGAGTAATGAGACACATCTGGTGCTTCTAGACAAACTGAAACATTATACGGTTTACATAGTTGAGGTAATTACACAAGGTTTAATTTTTTTACAGGCAACCAGATTAGTTTTTCGGTTCAGGAGTTTCTGCGACGACTTTTGCAAAAAGTGAAGATTTAGATCAGTACAGACTAATTTGTTAGCCTAACCTCAATTGTGCATAAAAAAAATAAGTTTTGTCGGAATAATCAAGATCAGTTTTGAGCAACAGTTTTGATTTTTGGCTCATAGAGCAGTAGGTTTTTTTAACTTCTACATATTTATAATTACACTTCAACATTGAAAGTAGGTTTTTACGAGTACTCAAAAATTCGTGTCGCGTTTCACACTCGTTCATGAATTTCGCGTGTAATTCTGCGCACGGAAATAAAACTCGAGTCTTCAACATCATAATTTTCCAAGTACCTGAAAATTTGAATATTTCTTTAGCAAATTAGCAATTTTGCGGCCGTCCAGAGACTATACAAAATCTAAATGGCGGTTTCGACAGTTTTTTAGCGATTGTGGTTTTTCTGGAACTATCTGGGGGTTATTTGATTTTGATTCTCAAACCGACTCATTTCAATTTCGAATACACTTGAGAGTGATTATTACGTGCACGTTAACGTTGAGCAACTACTTAACTACGCACTTTACTGCACTTAGACCCAAACTATCATGGAGAAATGTGTGAACAAATTCGCATTATGTATATTGCAATCGTTACTCGCCAAACTGAATTGCATTCATGAAAGATATCAGCTTTTATAACGTTAAAATCAAGGAGAAATACGCAAATGAAATTAGGAAGTTTGCATAGTGCGTTTATTCAATTTACACGTGCAACAATAAAAATCAATTTGTTCTTTCACTCCGAAGTTCAACCTTGCGCGCTGCTATTTACCATCAAAATACCACGAATGTTGTGACCATTGTCATCGTAACTAAGGTCTATACAGTGGAGAGGAGCATGCCACTTTCGATGACTGGTTGTGCACGTGCTATAATGCATTATACGTCGAACGGCAGTAGTTTATCATTGTTTACAAATCGTGTACAGTCATCGAAAGTGGCATGCTCCTCTCCACTGTATAGACCTTAGTTACGATGACAATGGCTGTGACGAATCACTCGATGTATCCGAAGCATACTCCAACTATGCATCTTTATTCATTGTAACAATACAGATTTGCATTAACTCACGCGCTGACGGATACCAGAAAAAAATACAAATAATAACTTTGCACTTGTTAGGATTTTGCTAGTTTTTAGTTCTATAGTATCGGTGGCTCTCGGTATCTTTTAGGGTAGTTCGCATGTTGTTCGAGTTTCGTTGAATAATTTATCCACAGATGGCGCTTTTTGTGTTCTGCCGGCGAGTGTGAAGTCCCCGTAGCAACACATAATTAACACAGTTGTTGTTGATTACAACGTACGCGTTTTGTAAAATAATAGCGTCAAAATAAACTCGTTGTGCGTCAAAACAAACTCGTAGCGTCAAAATAAACTCGTCACCATTCGTGTATCTTACACACTCGCGCTCAACTGTATTTCTCGTATTTTGATGGTAAATAGCAGCGCGCAAGGTTGAACTTTGGAGTGAAAGAACTATTGATTTTTATTGTTGTACGTGTAAATTGAATGAACGTACTATGCAAACTTCCTAATTACATTTGCGTATCTCTCCTTGATTTCAACGTTATAAGAGCTGATATTTTTAATAAATACGATTCAGTTTGGCGAGTAACGGTTACAATATACAAATTGCGAATTGGTTCACACATTTCTTCATGATAGTTTGGGTTTAAACCATTGCAATAACAGTTCGACAGTTTGGCGACAAAAACAGATAAATAAGCCTGCACGGGCCAGGCAGCTGGTGAAACAACACTTTCGACAAAGTTCGAAATAGTCACCAAATACTGCGGTGCTTTCCTTAAAATCCAACGAAATCAAGAGGCCGAATTTACGTTAGGTTTCTTCGACGAAATCGAAACCGAAACTGACTTTATTATCCAATCAAATACATCCACGCAAGAGTTTCACCCTTTCACCTCACATGATTGGTCAACTTTGCCGCGCTAGCGGCGACCCAGCCAATGAGCGCTCTCCATGGGTGAAATTCCTGCCGAGCAAACAAACAATACAAGAATAGACAAATAAATATCCAATTCAAAATATATACATGGTTGAGCAAAATTCAATATTGCAACAAATATATGGTTCGGCAAAAATATCTGCGACAAATACGATTCAGTTTGGCGAGTAACGGTTACAATATATGTACATAATGCGAATTTGTTCACACATTTCTTCATGATAAATTGAATTTAAACCATTGCAATAACAGTTCGACAGTTTGACGACAAAAACAGATAAATAAGCCTGCACGGGCCAGGCAGCTGGCGCCAAGTTCAAACTCATACATTCCTACAATACGAAATTTAGAAAATTTAGATTCGATTTGAACCCAATTTTTATGGTATTTAGGTTTCAACAGTTGAGGTTTTTATTTACTGGTTCCAAAATTCGTGATCCAACATCGAACTGGCCAAATGAAAATCAATTGAAGGAATTTCAAATTTTGACTAAATTGAGCTGTTTAATTTTGATTTTTAAATGATGTTTTCTGTATTTAATTCGTTTATTCAGCATATTACACAATATACAGAAACGGTGCTTCACAGAGGTATTGCTACGTATAGTCGTAAGCACCTTCATACCTAAAAATACCTAACATACCAACTACAAAAAATATACAAACTCGCACAATTTAACAAAAAAAGAAACAAGTATATGTATAAATTCAACTTGAAATGAAAACATGCTTCGGCGGTCTTGGAATTGATTATATCGCCGCTTACTCTTCAACCGTTTCCATTCTTCGATGCTTCTGGTTCCAATCTGCTACATGCAAATGGAAAAAGGAAAATTTGCGATGATTGTGTAACACAGAGGGAATGATAAACACCCGTTTGGAATGTCTTGGATTAAGTGCAAAAGGTATTTCGCATACATCCACATCCGCCATACTACAGAACAATTTGTAACCTAAATCCTTTCTGCGATCGGACAGTTTTGATAATTCCAGATGTTCAATTCTTCTATCATAACTCAGATGGCGCGGATTCGGCAGTCTCGGGCATCTCAGAATGTATCTTGTAAAATCTCTTTGGATTTTCTCAATCCTGTCACACAGAAATACAACATGCGGATCCCAGACAGGTGACGCGTACTCAAGAATTGGCCTGACCATTGACACAAATAACTTCTTTGCAACGGCCCTATTCCCACTATATATACGACGAATTGCCCCACACACCTTTCTTGCCTTTGTCACTACTTCGTCCACATGTTCTTCAAACTTCAAGTTTTCAGACATTATCACTCCTAGAAGCTCATACGAGGACACGCGCTTGATAACTGAATTTCCAATCACATAAGCACCTTCGAGTGATAAGGGAGGCTGTTTGCGGTATCGACAAACGCTCATCCAACAACATTTGGAAACATTCAAATCCATGAAGTTGTTTGTGCACCATGAATGATTTGCGTCAATGTTGAGTTGGAATTTTCGTCTGTCTTCTTCAGATTTGATGGTGGCGAAGACAGTGGTATTATCCGCATACAGCATTATCTTGGCAAACTTGCACGTATCAGGTAAGTCATGCAAAAACATCGAAAAGAACAACGGACCGAGGACACTTCCTTGTGGCACACCGGAACTAATCGTCTCGTACTCTGACTCTTCGCCCATGTAGACGACCCTTTGTTTGCGATTTTCTAAATAATTCTGGCAGAAGTAGAGTAACTTGCCATTCATCCCATGCATCTTGAGTTTTTCCAGCAAAACTCGATGAGGAACTCTGTCAAATGCCTTGGCCCAAGCCAGAAATAAAGCATGCACCACGGAGTTACCAGACTTCCCATCCGACGCCTTCACCCAATCATCATACATTGTTACCAGGAGTTTTGTAGTGGATTGACCTTTGCAAAACCCATACCGAAATCTTGGTGAAATACCGTTTGCTTCTAGGTGACTCGAGATTTGTTGAAAAATTATGACTTCCATCAATTTACCCACACAACTAATTAACGATATTGGTCTGTAGTTACTAAAATCGCTCTGTAAACCCTTGCCCTTATACAATGGCATAACATTCGCCATCTTCCACTGTAACGGTACCTCACCTAGATCCAAACATTTGTCAAATAATACTTTGAGAGGAATGGCAATCGAAGGTGCAATTAATTTCAACATTAAAGGCGTAATTCGATCAGGACCACATGACGCCGAATGCTTAAGCTTAACAATTGCTGCGCTAATCCCCTTAATGGTAAATGTTATACCCGGCAGCTCGTTGCCCGCAAGACTCGCACCATCACCGTTCGTGTCAAAAGCAGCATTAGCAGATACATTGCAATTAGCATTAAAATCTGATGCAAACATAGCAGAAAAAGTATCCGCAATGATCTTCGCATCATCCACTACGGCAGTTTCGGTAGAGAATACTGATTGTTGAGGGTTTTTGGATCGACTTTTTACAAACTGCCAAAACTTTTTAGGATTTGAGTCTTCAGCCAATTTACAGACAAAGTCATTATACCCCACCCTAGTTTGACCCCTGATTTTATTACTCAACAGACTTTGTTTTGACAGTTTGTTTTTCAGACTTGTGTAAAGAGAAGAAGATCTATCAAAATCTTTACGTTTAACACCCAAGCATTTTAAAGAGCGGTTTATATCCCGGTTAAGTAACTCTTTTTTCCTGATAAGGTCCAATAAGTCTTTGATGATGTAAGTTTTGTAAGATCTCTTCTTTCTCAAAGTAGAAGTCGGAGCACATACTTTGAAAATGGCCCAAAAATCTGATTCTGATTTTGATTTCCGAATTTCTTGCTAGTGATTTCTCGCAAGCTCTACAAGTTGAGTGTATTCTCTAATATCGCCCATTCAAAAGCTGGTGATATTATCAGTGTACTTCAATCTGCTTTCAGCCTTCAGTTTCACAGTGTACAACAACTGAGTTGTTTCAAAATTAAGATATGTGACTAAGGTTCGCTGTTCCAAAATTATAATTTTGTGTAAAAGGGCTCAGCTTGGAAGTTCGGCCCGAATAGAGTATTTTCGACACTCTTTACAAAATGCGAGTACAATTTTGTGCTCTGAAAAGAACCCAGAAAACCCGCGACTTCTCAGTTTTCGAAAATTCAAGTACGAGATATCACTCGACTCGTTTCTCGACCAGAACTGAAAAATTAGTGCGCGCACAACCCTAATTGGAAGGAGATTTATGGAGGCGCAGCATCTAAAGTCCAATTGGTGCTTACCTAACACTGCCCAATATAATAAATCCACATGTGTTTTGTTTATGTCCACTGGATGTGCAGCCTTCGTTTGAAGACGAGCTACTAATAATAGTGCCAAGGATTGCAGAGTTTGATGAAAATCGCTTCAAATGATTTTCAAAATCAAAATAACAAAATCTTTCCTTATAAAAACGATCTGCAAAATCAGAATCGTAAAATCACTTTTTTCCAAAATCATTCTGAAATCAAAATGAAAAGCATTTGCAAATTTCCCCCAAAATCACTTAAATTTTGAAATCAAAATCAAAATCAAGATCAAAATAGTAGCCAAAAACACGAAACTATTGCAAAAAGGGTTGCACAATAGTGCCAGATATTTTTTGCGTATCATATCACCGAACTTTAAAAAAAAAGAATCAAATCTGGTACTATAGTACCAGCCCGGCCTGGCCACCCTGACATAAGGTGGTCAACAGACTTAGCCGAAATAGTACCAACAGCGCGGAAGCGGGACTAAGAAAAGAATTTCTAATTCAAATGTATTCCCAGATTTCTACATTACTTTGTGTGATTGGTTAAGTAGAGGTCTGTGTATCAGTCTTCGTTGTGTGGAACTTCACCATATTCATCGAATTTATCACTTCAAAGTCAGATTTTGTTGAACATTTATTTTATTATTTATAATTTATAGATTACACACACAATAAAGTTACGAACCAAACTACCGACTACATTTAAAACCCCGAAATACTTCTTTGAATATGTACTCAAATGAACGATTTTGATTTCAGATGCTCAACATCTAAATCTTTGATGACAAATTGAAATAAAATAAAAAACACTTTTTCGAAAGAAAAAAATTTACATTATTTTTACGTTATTTTCGATCGTTAAATATGAAGATAGTTTGAAAATTTAGAAATCAACTTTACGTTTTTTGGAACTATTTTGGTACTACTTTTGAGTTTGGTATGCTCGCGGTACCTTCAAATTGTTGGCAACCCATTCAAATCGCTGATTCTCATGGAGAGCTTTCCAAAAACCTATATATTGCCATATCTATCAACAACAGAACTCGAGTTATCAACATTTTACATTTTGGTACTATTTTGGTACTTTTTTTCACGTTTTTGGTACCACCAAATTGTTGGCTTCTAATTCAAATCGACGCGTCTCGTGGAGAGCTTTCCAAAAACGTATATGTTGGAACCTTTATCAACAACAACAACGTATCAACAACAGAACTCGAGTTATCAACAGTTTCAAACAATTGAAACTATTATATTTTTTCAAAATTTTGATTAAAAAAATACCAAAAAAGAATTTTCACTATACATTAAACTAAAAAAAATATTTTTAGGGAGGCACACGGCTCCTGCGAAGTAAAATTACGAGCAAAGAGATTTATACTGAGATACTCATTTCCGAAATTTCCCAGTTTATTGCGAAAATGGTTATACGCTACAGCTCCAAAGTATTTATCCATTCCATGTATGTATACCGTCATACTATCCTCAGCAGAAGTTATCTGGAAGATATATGAAACTTCTGGTTTTATAATTGCTTTGGGTGACGAAAATTACCTAACGTTAGTTTTTTACCCTTCTTAAACACCTAACGTTATTTTTGCACAGCCCCTTAGTAGGCCAGGTATTTTTTTAATATGCTCTATTTTTTTGTCGCCGAAGATTTGAGCAATGGTCAGATCATCAAGATATTAACTCTTTACTTTTTTGCAGTGTACTAGTTTCGAAGCGCGCGTCGAGAACTGCTGAGGGATAGAGCCAGTACCGCACGAAAAATTACGAGAAAAATACGGAGATTCTTTCTTACGAGAAAAATAAGGCGATTGATTCTTGCTCATGCAGTTGGAAACCTAGACTAATAATCAGTCACGCTCAAAAGTTATTTGTTGTTGTAGTTTCGTCGTGCAGTGTGGGTGTGCCCCCCCTTCCTCCCGGGTAGCGCATAATTCCCATTTAGCATAATCAGTAATTGCACGGTGTCATTAACCGTATCGTGAATGTGAGGTAGAATTTGGTTTATATTACTCTCACAGTCGCTGGATATTCATTATTACTGCAAAAATTTGCAAGCTGGTGTAGCTCAGTAATTAACGTCTTTCATTCGGACCGCAAAGATACTGAGTTCCAATCTCGATGAATTCTGCATTTTGGATTTTTTTTGCATTACTGACAGATTTTTTTAAATTATTCAGCACTAAGTTTTTTTCGTTCACGGGTACAAGTGATGCTAGATAATGTCGAATGACTGTCGCCTATATGTTTCTAACGCGCATAAGTGAGGCTAGGTTAGGGTAAATAGTAGGGTACTCAGAGGTTGTTAAGAAATCAAATTATGATTTTGGAAATTGGAAATGATTGCGACTGTGATTGCAAAACATTAAAAATCAAATCATGATTTGATTGCGAGTGCAAAACCTTTAAAATCAAATCATGATTGCGACTATGATTGCAAAATATTAAAAATCAAATCATGATTTGATTGCGAGTGCAAAACATTAAAAATCAAATCATGATTGCGAC
>JAQIWB010000053.1:0-11288 GCA_034693825.1 Zercon vagabundus
ATTTTCGTTGACGGCTAATATTTTTAAATTTGGAAATTAGAATTTAAATTGGAAATGCTTTAATAAAGCATTTCCAAAAGCACACAAAAATTACCGTCCAATAAATGACGTCCATATCATGCCATATTCTGAAAGTAACTTTTATTTTAAAATTATGACTAAAGCAGGTTGCATAGCGGAGCATAGATAAGAAAAATAAATAAGAAGAAAACGACTTCATCTTTCTTAACTAACATCTACGAATTTTGTTACGTTATCACTAATCACATATTTTTAGCGTATTTGTGGAACAAAGTGAGCTATTTTTATGCATATTCAACAAAATTCTGAAATTCAATATTTCTGCGCATAGGCGCCAACTTATTTCTGACCCACAGGGGAGCCAAGGTTTTCCCAAAAAAATATTTTTTTAAACTCATTTTTATGAAATGCTAAAAAAATAGCTGCGAGCAAAAAAAATGACGTTTTTATTTGAAAAACTTTCGACTTCTCGGGCTTCTAGATAAAAAAAATTGAGTGAATTGACTTTTGCGAGTGGAGTGAGTGCAAATTTTTTTATATTTTTAAGCTCCAAATCGTCTTTTCAGCTCTGTGTTTACTATAGGTTTGAAAATTTGCTCATGTTCCACGGAGGGGCGGCCCCTCCGCAAAACTGCTCATGGAAGGGCCGGCTCCTCCGCCCCCCCCCCCCCCCCTCGAGAGTTAACGCCTGTGTTTCTGCGCTTATGTTTCTAATCTTTATGACAAGAAGGAGCGGATACGACGGGGGACGAGCGGGACGATCGCCCCTCCCATACCAAAATTTTTGCCCTTATGCGTAATAAATGACGTAAGGAATAACGGTCAACCAAATGCGTCTATGGCAAGCGCGTAAATCCATTCAAAAGTCTGGGGAGGTCCGTAATGTTGATTTGAGGAGGTCCGTAAAACCTTTCCATAGACCATAATGATAATTTCTAAATATCTGGGGGTCCGGATTCCCCGACCCCCGCCGGATTTACGTCCATGGTCTATGGGAATCGCCCCTCTCATAGGCCTTTTCTGTATTCGCGTCTGATGATAAGTTGTGAATCTAGATGAAAGTGAAGCACTTATCAAATGTGTGACCACATGCAATCTTGATGATATATTCAATGGTTTGCAAAAGTGTAAACTTGAAACAAAGCGCAAAAACCCGTTTTGAAAAAAAGTTGCGATCAACAATGAGTAAAAGTATATCATCTTTGTGTTGCGTTGTGCATAATTTTCTCGCCCCTTTTACGACTTTATATAGAAGGAGAGAGGGGGCAGGGGCGGATACCGGAGCGATCCCTATAGCGGAATTTTTGGCCGCAGACGTAATGTATAAGGAATAGAGTTCATATCCCGGGATCCCGAAATCCCGGGAAATCCCGTAATTTTCTGCTCCCGAAATCCCGGGATTACAAAAGTCGATTTCCCGGGATTTCGGGATTTCCCGGGATTTGTTTTAACATTTACTAAGGTGCATAAATGTGTCAAATGCGCTTGTATTCAGTCAAATAACGTAGCAACATATCGTCCCATGCTAGAAAAAACTATGAAATTTGTGAATTTTAGATGACTTCGAGACAATTTGCGAATTTATTTGTTACTTTTCGCTCTAAAACAAAGTTTGGATTTTGATTTGAAGCGCCACAAGCAGTGTTTGCATTGAGAAAAATGCTGTTTGTCAAAGCACCTCAAGTGCACAGACAGACAGACAGACGGACAGACAGACAGACGGACAGACGGACAGACGGTCAGGGCAAAACCAATAGTGTATTTTGTTTCACAAATACGCTAAAAACGCGCTAAAAACGCTTATGGTATTTATGATTTAACATGTTTTTAAAAAGAAAAAAATTCTCAAAATCCCGGGAAATCCCGGGAAATTAGAGAAAATGCGGGAAAAGTAAATACTGAATCCCGAAATCCCGGGATCCAAAAAAGCAGTCCCGAATATGAACTCTAATAAGGAATAGCGGTCAACCAACTGCTATAACATTAGTCAATGGAAATCGCCCCCCTCTCCCAATGGACTCTCTCCCTTTCCGCTCCTGCTGGGAGAGGACGAACCTGATTTAACCCGATTGTAAGTCGAAATTTTAGTTGAGAGAACCGTTAGTAAAATATTTTATTAATAATTCTTCAACACAAAGCTTGAATTTTCTGCAATTTTAGTAGAGAGAAGCGTTAGTGAAACATTTTTTGATATTGCGTTGAAATACTTTTTTTAAAGTTTGCGTAAAAAACGTCTTTTTTTATTTTTACACGGAAACAGTTAAATTTTAGCTCAAATATCAGTCGGACTTTATGTCGAAACTTATTCGAGAGAAATGTTAGTAAAATATTTTTTAATATTGCGTTAAAATATATTTTAAAAATAATGCGAAAATATTTTTAAGATGCTTTCAAAAAGATTTTAGATAGATTGGAACGTAATATTTTCCACAAACATTTTAAAGATATTTTTCTAAATGTTGCAGAAATATTTCGGAGTCATATTTTCACAAAATATTGTGGAAACCTTTGAGAAATATTTAAAATATTTTGAAATCAATCGCAATATTTCGAAAACATTCTGTGCTACCTGGGCATCTATGTGCAGGTGCAATTTTAGAGAATCCACATTTTGGTCAGAACGAAGTCCACCCCTATTCAACCGGTCTTGTAAGCCTTTACGTAGTCCAAGGTGACAAAATCGCTCATTGACAATATTTCTTGCACATCTAGGAGTGCCGATAATGGTTCTGGGGTCTTTCGGGACATTGTGTTTTAAATCTCTTAGCAACTCCGCCACATCACGAATGAGCTCCAATGAACATTTATGTTTCAGTTTTAAAATTCTGAGTTTTGTAATGATGAAATTCTTCTCGTTAAAAAAGTAATCATCAACAGGCGATTCTTCGTCAGAATCAGAATCTTTGTCATTGACATTTGCGAATATTTCTTGAAGAACAACGTTAGTGAAATTTGGAGATACTTCCTCAATATTTGAATTTTGTTCAGGCATATTCAACAGAACCTCATTTTCACAGCGATCCGCAATAGCTCCATCATCGCTGTTTTCAAAAGTCTCGGATTGAGTTTCATCAAACATGTTTTCCGAATGATCGGAAACAGCTATGGGACCATCAATATTATCAAAGCCTGAATCCACTGTCGCAAGAGCAATCAAATTTGAGCACGAAGGAGCTGGTATATCGACTGCTAGATTAGAATCAGTATTCGAGTTTTCAGTCAATCCGTGTCGTCTAGCTTCTTCTTCCGCCTGAAGAAACTGTCGCTGAGTAGAACGACGAGGTGTTCTAAAGTCTTTGTATTCCATGCTTATCTGAATCGTAAAAGATCTGGCTATAATACTTGTAAACACTGGCTCTTAAAGTTAGTTGAACGAACTGCGGAGGAGGTCAAACTCTTATTGGTCAAACTATTGATTTGATTTGAAAGTATGCAGTCTTTATCTAATTTTCACAAATATGCGATCAGCCAAGGAGGGGACATCGAGACGTAATGTCTCCTCCTTAACTAATCGCAAATTCATGAAAAACAGAGAAATGCTGCATATCATATTTTCAATTCAAATCACGTAGAAAGATCGAGTTCAACCTCCTCGCAGTTTGTTCAAGTAACTTCAAGAGTCTTAAAGAGCCTAAAACATGCGTAAACCTGACTGTAAAAATTCTTTTTCCTCAGCTAAGGATACTTGGCTACGCCGCTGCTTGTGAATAAACAACAAATTTTGCATAGTTATGCCTTAAGGAGTAAAGTGCGATATCTGTTCCAGATTTTGAAGTTAAGCCTGAATTGTCAATCTATTATTGCAACAAATAATTCTTCTTGTTGAGAACCGAACTTGAAGTTGTGAAATTGTCGAGTCAATCTCTAGTACTCATCTCGAGAATCAGAAGTTTTCCGTCTGAGTACCCGCGCTGTAAGTTTATTCGAGCTGATCTCGAGCACTGGGCTGTAAAAATAAACTTTCCCCTGAGTACTCGCACTGAATTGCTTCGAGTCGATCTCTAGTACTCGATTCTACAAGCACCCTAATTGTTACTGATTTATATTCGGTAATTTGTGTTACAAAATAGTCGCAGGCGCGTTCTAGCAAAAACTTAACAATTAAGAACTGAATTTTGATACACAATTCTGCATTCATTTTGTAAGCCAGCAGCCGTGCATATAAATATTTAATTTATACTTGTATTACCATAATGGAGCTTTATAACCATGGGCGCCCGGAGGGGGCAAGGCGGCCGTCGTCCCCTGGCTTTTGGAAAAACAGCGAGTAAGAAAGACCCTCAAGAATACTTCGCTTGCTGACACAATTTACCGAATGTTCATAACAAGCAGACCCAAAAATGCCGAAGAAATAGAGTTTTCGTTCAGAAAATCGCATGTTTTTGCTCGCGAAACACTTTTTGGCTGTTGGCGTAGGCGTCAACTCACGGGGGGCTGGAGGGCAGTGGCGGACTGCGAACTTTCGCCAAGAATTTTCAAACAAATTTCAGGAGTTTTCCAAAATTTCTACGGTTATTTCAAGATGCGAGAGACACAAGCTCCATGACAAAAATTAAAAATCTACACTTTTAAATCCGGCTATAGCAACGCGGCCCACGCTCAAAACGAACTTTGCTCATATTTCCCGATCCGGATAATAAAATGTAGATTTTCAATTTTTGTCTTGGAGCTTGTGTCTCTGGCCCTCTTTTCCGCATCTTGGCATAACCATGGAAATTTTGGACAACTCCTGAAACTTGTTTAACAAAAATCTTGGCAAAAATTCCCAGTCCGCCACTGCTGGAGGGGCCAGCCCCTCCATAAGCAGTTTTGCGGAGGGGCCGCCCCTCCGTGAAGCATGAGCAATTTTCTGAACCTATCGTAAACACAGAGCAGAAAAAATGATTTGAAGCTTGAAAACATCAAAAGTTTTGCACTGGCTTCGCTCGCAAAAGTCAATTCACTCAATTCTTCTATCAAGAAGCCCGAGAAGTAGAAAGTTTTCAAAATAAAAACGTAAAATTTTTTGCTCGCAGATATTTTTTAGCTCTCATAAAGTTGAATTTAAAATATTTTTTTGGGAAACCTTGGCCCCCTGTGGGTCAGAAATAAGTTGGCGCGTATGGCTGTTGGCCCCCCTTTTGTTTCTTTTTTGCTGCGAGCGCCTATGTTTATAACAACATTGGCGCCGTCAGGATTTTCTTCAGGTACAGCAAACTTTTAAGCAAATGATAGAAAACCCATTTCGGAGAAAATAACACGGAACTCATTAATAGGCACCTGCAAAAAAATCTAAGAGGGAGCCAACAGTCAAAAATAAATCTGCGAGCAAAGTGACAGAAGTTTTTTCATGTCTTTTACCACAAAAGCTCAATTTTTTTAAAATTTTCGAGCTTCTTGTTGGCAAATCTCAGTGAATTAACATTAGCGAGAGAAGCCAGCGCGAAACTTTTGATGTTTTAGAGCTCAGAATCATCTTCTTCACGCTTTTTTCGAGAGCCAGAAAACTTGCCGTCCCAAGGCACCCATGATAGAAGCATCAAGTCAAGTCAAAGCGCATTGCTCAATAACAATTCCTGAATAACAGGGTGACGAATAAGTTCACATACACTTTTCCTACATTTGCAAAAATAGTTCCGAAACACCAATAGTCTCGCGGTCAGTTTTGTTTGAAAGGTATATTCTTTGGCTACGCGATCATGCATAAACAGGATTTTTTAGTGCATACATGCGACGTTGGGGAGGTGAAGAAGAAGCGCAGTGCAATTTTCAAATTGAATTTTTCTTGAAACCAGCAGCGCGACTTTTGTAACTGATAAATATTTCTATTAGTTCAATACTTACATCGGTATAAGATAAGTTTCTCATGATAAACAGAGCCAAAATGCATTTGAAAAAAATGTCAACTAATATGAATAATTATCACAAGGATTTGACTCGACTTAGAGAGATTGCGACAAAGTTCCAGACTTTCTAGCTGAGAATAAGTGTAGAGCTCAAAGCAAACGATGAATATATAATAAATATATGTAAATAAACTTGAATGAAAGTATGATGAATATAAGTGAAAGTAAATAAACTTGAATGAATATAGTAGTAAATAAGTCCCTATTTATGGGAAGAGAAAAGTTCACAACCTTGAAGAGAATATATAAAAAATCAGCCCAAAAACTGTTAAAAAAGTTCAAGCGTGCACCGCGAACATTTCTTGGCTGAAAAACTAAAACCGCTGTGTAACGACAACATATCTAGAACTTCTGATGCAATTGAACTTTTCTTTTTCAAAACTGTTTTTTCATGTCGTGCTAAGCAACGAAATCAGTCAGAAATGCGATTTTCACACATTTTCAAAAAATCAAAGAAAAAAATTAATGTTGATAAAAATAGATTATATTTGATGAGATAGAATGATACTTTGGTTCACGTGACTAAGCTCGAAAAAAATTGGGCACCCTACATGCCGTCCATCTCTTCTTATAGTACTACTCGAATGTCGAAAGATGTTTCGGCCCGCGCTTTTAGAAAGATGTTTTCGGGTATCGATTACCTCTAAATAAACCATCATACTTTTCAGGGTTGAACTATATGGACTTTTTTTACTAAATGAATATTGTGACTGAGAAAGCTCTACTTTTCACAAAATTATAAATTCTGTAAAACGTACTTTCCAAAAAGAATAAAACAAAATTAAGACAAAATGACCCCAGCATTTTAGCGAAGTTTGGGAAACACTAGACGCCTTGTGCTAAAACCACAGATGAAAATTTTCACACGCTATTGCGAATAAATATTCTTCGTACTTCAATTATTATTATACCATCAAAATTTTGAGCAAATTTCTCAAAAAATTCTGGATTTTCCTTGCCTTTAGATGAGACCCATACAAACAATAAACAACGCTAGAAACAACTTGTTGGCGTACAACTTATAGTACTGTAACTGTAAGAGCATGACTAAATAATATAGAACTTGGCCAAAATGTGTAAATAAGCCATTCAATTATTTATTATTTTTTTTAATTAATTTTTAATTGATATTTTAATTGATAATTTAATTTCATTGATATTTATTCGTTCATTATTTATCATTCATAATTTAATTGATATTCATTCATTTTATGGAAAAATGCGAAAACGCACCACAATGTAATAATTGCGCACTGATGAGCATACTCTAAATACACCGCCTTAATATTCTAGATGTGTAAATAGAGCTCAAAAAATAATGATAAAAACGATGCAGAAAAACTACAGGAACAATTTGAGTTTTAAATAGATGGACCAAAATCAAAATAGACATATGAGGAGGCAAAAACAAACACACAACCTGCCAAAGTGTCAAAAATAACCCAATAAATGGCTCTTGAGTTGAATAACGTTTGCTAATTTCAAGCCATGTCTGACGATGACGCACATCATTACTCACGCATGATCAAATACACAGCACGCATCTGACCAGGTATGCTTACGGCAATTTCTAGAGTCTTTTGATATTGTAAAATATCCCACCGGGACGTTTCAATTGGAAAGTGAGGAAACCCCAAGTTCCCATGAAAAACAAAACTAACAACTGATATCGTCGTAAGGAACGCAACCTAAAACCATCTATTGAATAACTAAAAAAAACTCAACATTCAGAACAATATATACAATGACCGGCCAAAAATAACATCTTACGCTACTTGCAAGAATGTGGCAAATTACGAGACATCAACTATTGCAATGAACACTTGAACACTTTCGATTCACGTTACACTAAACTTATCTAGTGTTCGTACTGTTCATAGTTTGCATAACGTTCAACATTGACGCCGAGTTCTATCGGTTTTTAAACCCACAGTGTTCACTGCATAGAAACTCTGTTGCAACTGAAACCACCTAAAATTCTGTCTAAATTTGGCGCACTCCTCGCCACATTCTTGTTGACATAATCTGCGTGACTAATTGTAACCAATGAATGTCCACAGATAGTTGTAGTTCTTGTTTCTTGTTGTGCAAAACAATCCCTTTCTGTTTATTTAGCAGATATAACGTTAAAGAATAATTCAGAAAAATGCATGACTCCTATCTGCATTTCCATCTCTTTGCTACATTTACACAAAAGCATTCACACATCCACGATGCTGTGGCTGTGTTGAAAACGTCTACTCTTATACTACTCAAACACCAAATAACATATATAAGGTCTTATATAAAATCGTATATATGTTATTTGTCAAAAACGAGTCAGCAGCACCAAATCAACTTTTGGCAATCCCTGTCGAAAATGCGCGCTTAGTAAAAATAAAATATAATGGCATTCTGAATATTAGATAAATGAAATACGGCTCATAAGAGTGGTTTACTTACTCTGATCCAGTTCCAGGCATCTTTAAGGCACAACTTCCTCGAAAAGTTCCACAATTTCACCAAAAACGAGTTCAACGAAACACAACACGACTGACTGCCACACGAAAAGACCGAAACGGCGCGGCGCCGCATCTCACGGTATGCGCTGAGAAATCCGCGTCTGGCGTGAGCAACCTTGGTCACTTCTATAAATAATCAAGTTATAAGTACGTTATTTCACACTGGTCTAATATAATCTATCATTGTATAGTATCTCGACACTGATATAAATGCAGCTACTTGAAAAATTTATTGAAATGTCTGAGAAAAAGACTATCATAAAGTTAAGTCGCCGTCCTGGCGAGTTGCTGTTCTGCTTTTTCGGAGCCTAATTGCGCGCAGTTCTAATATGGCGGCTCCCATGAGTTTCGCAAATGCAAAGGAAACCAAGCATAAACACGCGTTCTGGAACTCGGTGAAACCGCGAAACCCGAAAGCACGAAACAAATGCAAGTTGCGATCATTGCAATAATAAAATGTTGATGAAAATACCACTTTGTTTTTTCAAATGGAGTATAACTTCTACTCGTTCAACCTCTTCTGAGAAGGTGTTTATCTATATTTGATCTTATGTCTATTTTAATGTGTTTTGCCATCCGTGCTGAACTGGAGTATTTTGATCTATCCTTATAGCAGTCACGCCGAACGTAAATATAGGCTGCAGCCCACGGCTGAGGCTCAGTGGCGTCTCTGAATTTGGTCTCTGAATTTGGTATCAAAAAGCAAATGTAGATTTAGAAACTATTGAAAGAAAATGTGATAAAATTGAATGACGTCCGACTTGGTGTACTGTAAACACTGTAAGGATTCAATAAAGTTTGATTTCATTTCATTTAATAACGTTTTATTTACGATCACTCTTATGGGGCGGATAGAAGTGCGAAAATCCACCAGTAGAATGTTAGTTGCTTATTGTCTTTATTTTACGTGTATTGCTGATTTGAAGTTCCGTATTGGCATGCGCTCAAACTGCTCTCAAAAACCTCACTGCGAAAGGCTTCCTGGTTTCTGCAGTTAAAACGAAGCGTTCACCTGCTGAAAAAGGCTGAAACGAGCCAGTTGAAATGACGCAAACTAAACTTTGCTGACTGAATCTGAATAATGAATTTAAAATTGCTTATTTGTGAAATAGATTGTGCAAACTTTTTTAGAAAGGTATATAAAACTACAGGCACAGATCCAGGATTTCTGTCGAGGGGGCCGTGAATGAAGAATATTGCACGAAAAATATCATTTTCCCAAGACAAATGTCCCCCGAAACAATTAAATCAGGGAAAGATAATATCGATTTAAACGGCATTTTTTTAACTTTTGAAAATATATATTACTCTTTGTGAAAAAATAAATTTTGTCAAAACAGCAAATTCGCTCAACAAAATTAAAGGTTGACCGTATAGCAGCATTTTCTCCATTTCTGCTCCTCGAAATAAATTTATCGCATTGCTAAATTAGCACAGAAACCCGGCGGAGGGTAATCAAAATACGTCCGTTATTATTAGGGGCTTGTAACCTGTAACTCTCCTAACTTCTCTCGTCGCCATCAGATCTGCGTCTGAACGGCTACCAGGGGCGGATTTAGCTTCGGCAACCTGCCGGAGGGGCTTTCTGCCAAAAGGGCTTAATTTTGACTTTGAAAACCCCGGTTTTAAATCATAATAAAATATGCGTTATTTAAGCAGGGGTCATGCGAAAATAACGTTAGGTGCTTAGGGGGGTGGGAGGTCAGTCGAAACCTAACCAAAACTATCATGGGGGGTGGGGCAGTCAAGCCAAACCTAACGTTAGGTGAATTTTTACACAAAACTTTGTTTTCACGCAACATATCATTCAAATTCATATTTTCTTCACATTTTCTAAGG
This sequence comes from Zercon vagabundus, assembly GCA_034693825.1. Taxonomy (NCBI): domain Eukaryota; kingdom Metazoa; phylum Arthropoda; class Arachnida; order Mesostigmata; family Zerconidae; genus Zercon; species Zercon vagabundus. The sequence continues at coordinate 10,247 of JAQIWB010000053.1, forward strand.
CTCAGACTCATTCAGGGAGGCATGCAGCATCTTTTGATCTTAAAAATCAGAGCATTTTGTTGTTTATTGACACTTTTTATTAGATTTTTTACGCGATTTTTAGACTTCTTTCTCGGATTTTTGGAATTTAACGTAGCGTTAGTTTGGTGGGGGAGGGAGGGGTCAGCTAAAACCTAACTAAACCTAACATAAGGGGGTGTGGGGGTCTAAAAACCAGGAAAAACACCTAACGTTATATTTGCATAGCCCCTTATCAAAAAATTAGAAAAGGAGCCTACAGGGGGTTTTCCCTCCCAACCCTCCCCACTAAATCCGCCCCTGACGACTACATATAGAGTAGCCAATAAGTGGAAAAGCGTTTTTTTGGATACCAGCTCATACAATTGCCTTACATATACAGCAAATTGATCCTCATAATAATAATATAATTATATTATGAAGTAGTAAAAATAATATAATTAAAAATTCTAAATTTGGAATATTGTGGCAGTATTGTACAAATATTGCAACTTCAACGTAGTAAACCAATGTTGATACAATATTGTGACAATGCTGTGCGCCAATATTGCAATGAACAATAAATGCAATGTTGCTGCAACGTTTTGTTGCAATATTACAACTCCAACATTGTGAATTAATATTGACACAACATTGTGAGAACATTGTGTTGCAATATTGCAACAGTGCAACAAGTGCAATGTTGCTGCAACATTGTGTGCTACTAGGGTGACAACTGTCTAACGAATTCTGGCATTCAGTTACTACGGGAAATTGAATATATAAAGCTGTTCACTGAAAAAAACAATTTGTCTCTTTCAGTTGCTGTGAAACCAGATGCTCAGAGAACGGTATTACGTTTGAACTCACCGAGCTCAATCGCATTCATGGCCAACTGTTGGCGCACGTCGCGGCCATAAGAAGCAAGAATGAGACCCCCTTGATCGAGGCAATTCGGATGACTTGAACTTGAATCTATTCGACACATTTAGGAGAATTGACATTTACCGAATCATTGAAAATGACTTACATTAAATAAAGTGGT
>JAQIWB010000054.1:0-11251 GCA_034693825.1 Zercon vagabundus
TCGGAAAAATCATCATCCGTGTCGTCTCTTTCTGCTGTGTTGGCCCTTCTGCCAAATGATGGTCCGTGCGTAGGTGGAGCGTTGTATGGGCAAGAATTGTGCCAGTGCCTTTGATTTTGTATTCCCAGTTGTTCGCACCTCCGGCATGGTGTTTGGGGAATATTGGGTTTGTTTCCGTCACCGGAATTCGGCCTCATCATTGGGGGACCCTGTGGAGTCCTTCTCGGCTGACTCAGGTCTTGTGTTGTTCTTTGGAATGGAAGTTTCCTTTCGTCTGAAAAGGATTTCATGTTCAGTACTGTTTGTATATCTTCTGCTGCGTTAATCCATTCATCCGTTGATGACATGTTCTTGCCAATCAATGCCATTTGGTACTCTTTCGGCATACCTTTAGTAAGTCCGCACAGAATTTGGGGAGTCGTGAAGTCGCAGTTCTGACCGAGGAGTCGTTTCTTATCGAAATATTCACGTACTGGAGACCCTTGTTGGAACTTCAAATCCATGAACCTCGTGAAGCTTGTTGTGTTATTTGCGAATCGTTTCATCATTTTTGAACGAACTTGAAACCAGTCGTACTCTTGTCCGTTTTCCATCCCCAGAATAATCTCATTCATATACCAGTCTAGTGCATCACCGGTTAAACATGAATATAAATTTCGAACGCATTCATGCCCTGTTATGCCCTTTTCGCTTGTTTTCCTCTCGAAAAGGCAAATCCAACTTTGGAAACTGTATGTATTCTTGGTTCCCTCGTATTTGATGATCTGACTCATGGCTTTTTCAAGGAATTCAATTCTGGCCTGATTCGCATAGTGTGTGTGCCCTGTTTGTTCGATCCTGTTCTGGAACAATGGGCCATACGGGTAGGGTGGGATTGAATGGGGTGGGACGTGCTCGGGGAATGGGTTGAAGAGATTTGGGTTTGCATCTGGGTTGGGCTCTAAATTAATAGGATATGGGACATATGGGCCCTGGATGAGTGGAGCCTGGGGGAACCCCTGGACGAGCGGTGGGCCGTAGGCACCGGGGTTCGGACATTGAATGAACGGTGGGGCGCTGGCGCTGGAAGGGTTCATAGTTCTTACCTCGGCTCACTGATTTTGAGCTGTTCGCTGCCTGTGGTTAGTGACACGTAGAATCCCTGAATGTTGATTGCACTGTAACTTTAAGTGGGATTGTGCACGTATGATGTGTGTATTGGTCTCGTGAGCGGGAGTGTCGATGTGAATGTCCGAATAGGTAATCCTGCCGACTTATGTAATGAAATGAAGACAATGATGCGTTACGTTTGACGTTTCTTAAAAACTGCTTCGTCCTTCTTTTTATTATTGAAATATATGAAATTCTCCAAGTAACGTTTCTGGATCTGTTACGTTACATTCCTCCGCCACCGGAAAAAGAGCCACGGGTCGATGATATGGTCTGAGCTTTGAGGCATGAACGATGTGAGAAGTTTCGCTTGCAGTGATTCTGTCGATTTCGTAGAGTACGGGGGACTTTTGATTTAGAATCTTGTATGGACCCTCCATTTTTGGATGTAATTTTGGTCTATCGACTTGCCATGGAACCTCGAAGAGAACTTGCTCATCAATTTGGAATTCGGCTGGTTTTTTCCTTTGGTCGTATCTCTCTTTATTTGATTGATGTGATATCCTTGTTCGATCGATTGCAATCCTTCGGGCTTCTTGAATATCTGGTAAGTTTGACGGGATGATGAATTCGTAGGGTGCGGTTCCGAGTAATAGGTATTCTGGAGTGAATCCGGTTGTTTCGTGTGGTGTATTATTGTACTCTGTGACCACAGCTTCAAGATGTTGGACCCAACAAACGTCTATGTTCTCTGCCATCTTGCATCTGAGTCTATTCATGATCGTTTGATTGGTCCTTTCGTTCAATCCATTGCCCTCTGGATGTGCGGTAGTGGTGATGATCTGTTTTATGTTATGCCTCTGGAGATGATTTTTGAACTTACTAGACATCAACGCCGGTGCCCTGTCATGTAGAATTGAGTTGGGTTTTTTCAGCGCGCGTACAATACGTAGAGCTTGGATGTATGACTCTGCATCGGATTTGCTATGTGGAACCGCCCACACGTATCTCGTAAGATGATCGACGAGAAGGTGAATTTGATTCTTTCTTGTTCCATAATTTCCCAATCCGCCAATAGTATCTAATGAGATCAATTCGAATGGTTCCTTTACTCCGGGTAGTGACTGCATGAGCCCGTATTTGGGGTTTTTCGAAGATTTGCATCTTTGACATATATCACACGATTCGAGTTGTCTTCTAACATCATTGATCATGACTGGCCAAGAATATTGTAACTTTATCAATTTCATCGTTTTACCGACGCCGCAGTGCCCATGTTTATTGTGACATTGATCGATTACTTTTTGTCTCAGTTTTTGTGGCACGAATAATCTGTTGTTTCCGTTTTCGTTTATTATGACTAATCCGTTTCCGTCTGTGCATGTTCGTTTCCTTGGAATGTTCTGACGTTCTATATCAGTTTGGAGTTCGGTGGTTAATTCTTCCTTGGATACGAAGTTAACAAACGGTTCTCTGGATAAAGCATCTGCTTCAACATTTTCTACACCTTTTTTGTATTCTATTTTGAAGTCAAACGTAGATAATTTTAATGCCCATCGGAAGAGTCTGCCGTGTGGGTTTTTGATGTTTATTAACCACTGTAATGCCATGTGATCTGATTTGATTTTGAATGGTTTGCCATGTAGATAGTAATACCAGTGGTTGGTTGCTTCGACTATCGCTAAGCACTCTCGTTCGGTCACTGTATAGTTCTTTTCGTGTTTGTTTAGTTTCCGAGAATGATATGCTATGGGATGTTCTTTTCCATCTTCGTCGACTTGTTTTAAGACGGCTCCTACTCCTACTCCTGATGCGTCACAGTATAATACTAACGGGAGATCAGGATTAAATATTCTCAGAACGGGATGATTAGTTAGTATTCCTATACATTGCTCCAATGCATTTTGGCAACTCTCTGTCCATTCGAACTTAATATCTTTTTTGAGTAAGTCGCTGATTGGGGCAGTTATCGTTGCCAAATCGGGGGCAAATTTTCGGTACGCGTTGAACAGTCCGAGTAATCGCTGAACTTCTTTTACGTTCTTGGGTTGTTGGACTTGGCTCAACTTTACACTTGCCTCGTTGGTTAGAGTAATGTTACCGTCTGTGATATGGAATCCTAGAAAGTCGATATGGTTTGTCGCGAATTGGCACTTTTTAAGTTTCAATTTCACATTCTCAGCTCGAAGAGCGTTGAACAACTCTTCTAATCTTTGGTAATGTTCAGATAGTGTTTCCGAATATATGATGATGTCATCGAAGTAGTTGTCGGTGTCTTTCAAATTATGTCTCTTGATTAGTTCTTTTATTGCACGTTGGAAGGTTGCCGGGGCATTTTTTAATCCGAAGGGCATTACCAGCCATTCGTAATGTCCTTCCTGAGTAACGAAAGCGGTTTTGTGCACGTCTGAGGGGTTCATTCGGATGTGCCAGTATCCTGATGTGATATCGACGCTCGAAAAATATTTGGTTTTGCCCAGTTTATCTAGTAGTGCTTGGATGAGAGGTATGGGTTCGTTGTCCGAGACGGTTAATAAATTCAACTGCCTATAGTCAATGCATAGTCTCGACTTGCCCTCGTTCTTCTTTTCTGCTAATAATGTCGGGAAGGCATAAGGGGACTGGCTTTCTCGTATTAGGCCTTTTGAGAGTAGATCTCTAACCTGTTTATTAATTTCGTCATTATCTGTTATGGATGATCGATACGGCCGTTTGCGGATAGGTTTATTGTCTATTAAGTTGATTGAATGGTTCAGAAAATTTACTGTACCAATCTCGGTTTGGGAGGATGCGAAGACATTTACATGCTTTTCGAGTATTTCTGCCAATTTTGATTTTTCCCCGGATTTTCCCAAACATGTGTTTAAAGAGGAGTCATTTGGATACTGAGAGTTGTAATTAACCGTTTTATTTTTACATAATACTTGCAAATTCTGTAGGTCGATCATAAGGTTAGTATGTTGAAGTGTATCCAAACCTAGCAGAATTTCGTGGTTACACATTCCTTCTACAATTTGAACTTCCATGGGAATCTTCTCTCCGTTTATCTCTAGTGTGAGTTTGGCGCGACCCAAGGTTGCTACTTTAGAATTTAATTGCCGGATGCAATCTGCGGAACTCAATTTTACTTTGTCAATCAAATTGAGTTTTTCTAGCAGGTCTGGACTGGCACAGGTAACATTAGCGCCACAATCTAAAATTCCAGTAACCTGCATTCCTTCGACTAGTATGTTCATTCGTAGCAAAGATGGTGTTTTTTTCTTGGGTCGCTCTAGAAGTTTCCCTGGTCCTGAACTTGTACGGACTCCTCGGAAAAATCATCATCCGTGTCGTCTCTTTCTGCTGTGTTGGCCCTTCTGCCAAATGATGGTCCGTGCGTAGGTGGCAGGGTTGGCCGGTTAAAACCACCCCCGGTTATAACCGGAGGTTTTAACCGGTTATAACCGTCCCTGGTCAAAACGTTTTGACCACACCGGTCAAAACTAAACTCAATTTTTAGTTTAATATCTAGTTTGCAATGCGTTAATTTGACAGATTTGGTCAATATTCTTTATTAACTTACATTTTATATTCTTTATTAAATTACATTATATTTTTTATTAATTATATTTTTTATTAAATTACATTTTTATTGAACAAATCTGTCAAACTAACGCATTGCACACTATTTTTTAAGAAAGACGCCAAGAACGTACAGTTTCGAGCAAGTATTTATCAGAAAACAAGGTAAGCATTATTACATTATACAAGGGAAATATTATTGCATTGTTGCTTTGTGACTAGAAGGTGAGTTCCTGCTTCCCTGCAAGGTGCTTGTAACAAACTGCAAGCTTCATACACTTGTCAACACTGAGTCGGTTTCTCAAATCTGTTTGAATCAAGCCGAAACCTGAGAACAGTCTCTCAATTGCCGCTGAGCTTGATGGCATTGAGAGCAAATCCAAAACAAGAATACAAAAATTTTCAGAAAAAATTTTGTCTTGTTGCATGATCTTCCAAAAGTTCAATGTATTGGCACTACCCACTTTGACAATTGACACATACGAGCTCGGTAAATCCTGTCCTCTCCATTTGAGAAATTCGTCAACCAATTCCGGGAAATTTGCAGCAAGATAATCTTGCGCTTCAGTTCTCTGTTCAAGAGACAATATTTTTCCACAATATTTGATGTGAAAAAAGTTGGCAAGCAAATGAGAGGGGGTCAGTGCCTGAGTAGCCCTCGCCTTAATGGCCTTTACGTAAGGTTGCAGAATTTCAGTTGCCAGCAAATTATTCCACGATTCACAGGCATCTGCAATGGTAGCCGTATCCGACTGGAGTTTGTTCAACTCCACGTGAATTGGGTTCAGTTGCAGGATGAGGTGCTTCACTTCATTGCAAATAGCTTGATTTTGAATGATCTTCTTTATATTGGAATCAACAGCGTCAGGATGATCTTCTGCAATTTTCATCATATGCAATCTGTTCCTAATGTACGTTTCAAAACACTGCAAGTGGCTGTCCCAACGAACTGAACAGGGAAGTTGGGGTTTAACTGCACCCGTACATTCCATGAGAAGAGCATTAGCACAATGGTGATTCCTGAAAAATTTATTCACTGAAACTACTTGCTTTGTAATGGCGTCAGGACAAATACTTTCTCCAACGAGATTGAGCAAATGAGACGAGCATCCGTATGTTACAATTCCTGGACAATCACTGGCCAACTTTGTTCTAAGAAGTTCCATTTTCGGTTCGTTGTCTGTCACCATTGCGATCACCTTCACGTTATACTCTTTCTCAGCTTGCTGAATTGCGTCTTTCGCAATACCCAGACAATAGTCCGCAGTTTTTCTATTTGTTCCGGGTTGTACAATCGATACACAATATGACTTCTGTCCAGTATGTACAGTATTTGCAATCACCGCCGAATTGTGACAATCGGACCAACCGTCTTGTAACAAAGTAACACGTGAATAGCGCAAGAGCTCAGTTTTCACTTCATCTAGTATCTCACCATAAATTTCATCCAACAATTGATTGGCCAGTTGTTTTCTACTGGGAGGGTCATAACCCGGCCTAAGTAGATGAACCCAGTTGGTGAATTGTTTGTGTGATGACATAAGAAATGGCGACCTTGTCGCATAAAAAAACCGTGCACATTGTCGATCAAGCTTTCGCTTTTCCTCGTCAGTAGTTATTATCACAAACTGAGTGACAACAGCCTGCCGCTTCTTTTGCTTTGTAGCTAAAGCTGACGGGGGTTCACCTGCAGTAGATTCAGCGTGCAAAGTAGGCCCACCGACTGCACCATCTACCGTAGATGCAGTTTTAGCTTCACTACCAGTTTTAGCTTTAGCTTGCTTTGCTGCTGCACATTTCTCCAGATGAGTTTTTAGTCTTGCCACCTTAGAGCTAACTTCTTGCATACAATGCTTGCAACGTGATTTTTCAAGCTTGTCATCCTCACTGTACAACTTATTAAAGTGTTCCCATATGGGGTCCGTAGGTCTCATGACCCTATTTTTTCGTCAAATGTACGATCTATAGCGAAACGAAATTTGCGCACTTTGTAATGAGAATTCGCATGAACAATGTTGCTTTTTTAGAAAATGTGCCGCAATTATTTCCACGAAAAGTACCACACGGCTAGATGGTACTATTTAGAATCAGACGGTACTTTTTAGCAATCATTTATTTTGAGAGAATGTGCTGAACTGAAACTGGGCGGGGCAGGTTTCATGATGCCGCAATCACGCGACACGCGACAGGTTTATTTTCCCCAAACAAAGTTTCAACGAACTTAAATTGTATCGCACAAAGTTTTTCGACTTCACGCTTCACGAATATTTCGCGTTTGCTCGGTGTTGCCAGTTGCCACATTTTTGTCTAAATTTAGTACCACAATCTGTTATATAAAGTTCCACGACAGTACCACATCTTATTGTGACGGCTAAACTTGAAATTGAAGAACCCTATTAATATTTATTAATCGAAAAATGTAAACATGTAAATGATGCAGAAGTAAAACGAAACAAAACTACTTTTTTAAAATAAATAACATTAAAAGCGCAATATAGAAGATATTCTGAATTCTAATTGTGGTACTTTTTGAAATACGGATTCGGCAACCCGCCACTAAACATCCAGACTTCTGCACCGAAAAGTTCACCGTTGATTTACGTGAATCCGACACGTTTCTCGCAATTTTCAATCTCGCAAATTTATTCGAGAAGTATACTTTCAACCGCTAAAATGCAACATAACTTTACAGTTGAGCAGCAACAACAGCTACAGGCAGATATCTGTCTATCTTTCAATCAGAATCCGTGGAAATGGATCTTTGCGACTAGCAAGCTGAGAACAAGAATGGAAGTGACATATTACACCATCGAAGAAAACAAGGCGGATATACTCAACAACCTAATCTGGCTATCAACATACTCAGAGCTATATCATTGCCGTATATACTCGTTGTATCGTGAGTTGGATCAACTCGGGTTCACCAGTGTCGATTTCATGCTCGATGCCCGTGCGCTAATCAAGGTTGTCGGAGATGCCATGACCTTTTTGTCCAATGTGGAGATGTTCAACCCTAGAACAGCAGCTTTTGCACTGTCATTCCACCTGCAAATGGAGCTGAACTGGATAGGCCAATGATGTAATAATATGATAAACCAAAAAAGTGAACGGTACCGGAACTTTGCTCATTTTTATTTATTTTTTGCTCAGCTTATTCTTTCAAATGTCGGCTTTTTTTGTTTATTTTTCGTAGTGTGACATTGCTACAAAATTTCATCTCATCTTAATACATTAAGTTTGATTAAGTTGGATTCGAGTTTAGTTTCATTTGATAAGACAGGCAAGATATTTAAAGGTTGGTATTCAAACTTTTCACTTCGTCACTTGTGATTCGAGATGTCTTTACTATTCTGGAAATTGTTGCATTTGCGAATAGTGTAATTATTCCTATGCACTCACCAATTGTAAAAATATCTGTGCATTGTTTGTTTTGGCTTTCAATAACGAATAACGAATAACGAGCGGAAAACGTTCGTATTATCAAAATTTAGGTATTTAGAAGAGGTGTGGGAACACTGCGAGCTGCTAGTTAGCAAATCTACAATTGTGGAAACCCCCGGGCCCCCGCGTCATCTCCCCGGGGCTCCCGGACATGTAATAATTGTCCAGGATCCCGGGATCCCGGGACTTCGGTACCCCGGGATTGGGATCCCTAGCTCTTTCACGGGATGGTGTCAGTTTTCATGTATGGCCCCTTGCCCCCCATATTTGGGGGCATTTTTGAGCCGACGGGCCGAATTAAGTGAAATTTGGTTTTTGGGTTTTTTCGAAGATGTTCTTTCACGTTATGGAGTTAGTTTTCATGTATTCAACTTCTTTAGTTATGTATTTCAAACCATGCTATTTCAGAAGTTGCATCAGGCGACTTCATCCGACTTGTTATCATGGCTACTACTCTCACAGCTACAACAAATAGGGTTGCCATACGTCCGGGTTTACCGCAGTGGTCTAGTAGTAAAAATAATAGTGGGTTGACGGTCAATTCAGTGGAGAATCCAGCCTTTTATCATCAGGGGGCCAAATCAAAACCTGGATTTCAAGAAATTAGAATGCGAGCGAAGTCAGCGGAAAAATTTAGTGTTTTCACAAAAATTAGTTTTTGGGCATATATCTTTATTATTTATGAATTTTCATTTTTTTTTGGGGGGAAAAAATTTGACCAGAAGCGCATCAATAGAAAAATTTTTGTATTTTATGTACAAGAGTCCGTTTTTGAGAAACTGTATTAAGTTAACCACTTTCTGAAAAAAAATTAAGTTTTGTATTTTTCTGACCTCAAAAATAGCTTTTTTTAGTTGAATTTAGTCGACAAATAGAAACTCTAGAAAAAATGCAGCTGAGAGTAAAGCCGGCAGAAATATTTGCATTTTTTGTACATAAACTATAGTTTTTAAGCATATTTTTACTTCGAATTTTCTTAACAGTTCTGAAGTTTTGTCAATTTTGTCTGATAAAGTTAGACAAACAGGTCCACATAAAGTTTCTCAATCGACATTTTTCGAGAAACAAGTAGCATATTACATTGATTTTTGAAAATTTCTTCAAGATTTTACGTGATGCGTTGATAGTTGAAAAAATCAAAGTGAGTAGACGCCTTCTACCCTTCAAAGATAGTGAACAGACGTCGTCTACCCGCGTCTACCCTCTACTAGACCCCTGTTTACCCGGACATGACCAGATTTCGAGGACTTTTATTCGGATGTCCGGAACTACTCATGATGTACCTACACAAGTACCCGAATTTAAGCCGTGAGGCTCAGTTTCGCAGCTAAAATGAAATAATTTACAAAAAATGCCACAACATTTTATTGAAGATTTTGTCCGGGGTTTGCCCGGACAAAATATGGCACCCCTATACGGAAAGATCCGGTTTTGCATAGAGACCCCTTAAACTGTGCCACTCAGAAGCAGGTTTACAACGGCAAGCCAACGTCATCGGAACAAAGTTGGCCACTTCGGAAATAATATGGCTTGAAACGATAGTAAAGATATACAGAGTTGCAATAAATATCCAGGCATTGCACAAAATCACTTCAAGATGATTTTGAAAATCAAAATCAGTCGTTCAACTTTCTCAAAATCAAAATCACCTAATTTTTTTTCTAGAATCAAAATCAAAATTTTTTTTTTCAAATCAAAATCAAAGTCATTTAAATTATTTTTCAAATTAAAATCATTAGCTTATTGTGCAAGATGATTTTCAAAATCAACACACTATTTCGGTCCAAATTTTTAAGAAATCAAAAATTAATTTGTCTCTAAAATACTGCAATTCATTTTCATTATTTCAACAAATATGCACAAGCACTATTGCACAATATTTTGATTTGCTCTACGAAGTACTTCGCGAAATGGTGAAAACTGCATGAATATTAATTGTTAGCTTTCATAAGCGAAAGTTGTTCGAATCTTTCGTCTGCCAGACGACATCTCGTTTTCGATCATATCAACCCGCAGTAAGAAAAAATGCGTTCTACTGGCCACTGGAGGGCAGCGGCGCGGCGTGTTCATCATCATAAAGTATCTCCTAACAGTATCTCCTCCTTTTCTCGTAACTCCCCGTGCCTCCCTAACAAACCTTTTTTTTACAAAATTATTTTTTATTGGCGCGTACTTAATGTGATCGAGCAGCACTCCAAAAAAAAAAATTTCGAAAGAAATTTGATTGAGGCATTTTACCCACCGAGACAGTTTACCCGATATGAACGAGACTTCTTACCCACCGAAACATTTTTCCCAAAAAGAAGTGTGACATTTCCACACGTCGAGACATTTTGAGGGAGCCCAAAATTGAGTAAAATGTCTCGTTGAGTAAAATGACATGGAATCGTCAACTAACCCTCCATTAGATAACGAGGCGAATAATGTGAGACAGAAGGCACATGAAGATTGACGCTCTTTAAAAAGCAAAAGGATGGTCGATTAAGTGGAGAAAACAGTTAAGAGCCTGTTGCTGTTGCTGAATGAGTGGAGCAGTGGACCGGAAGCCCACATCAGTGGACTGGAAGACCTATACGGTTTATTCGTTTCTGAGACCCCAAGTTTTCTGAATGATTTACGTTTTTGTTTTCTGTCGTTCATGATTCGCTCACTACGTCGAGACGATACGCCGTATATTCTAAAAAGTGGTTGCAACTAAGGGCAAAAACAGAGTTTGTGTAATTAAAGTCCTCTTCAGAAGGATTTAATTCCAAATCCTTCGAATTTTCGAAAAAGATTTAATTCTAAAATCCAAAATCCAAATTTGTCAAAAGGATTCAATTCCAAAATCCTGGATTTTAAAATCCTTTTTAATCTGAAATCCTTTTTTCAAAGTTTAGTTTAAAAATTGCAATTTTATTTTTTAATAATGCTTATTTATTGCGTACACGAATAACTCCAAGTTCTGTATTTCAAAATACTTCTTTCTTCAAAACCCATTTTCGAGATATGGTTGAAAAAACGCGGAGGAAATGTTTGGCAAATATCAATTCGGCAAATTTCAATCGGGCACAATTTTCTTGGCGCACGAAATACCGCGTAAATTCAAGATATAAATTAATCAAACTTTCAAAACGAAATTAAATTTTTGAGTTTGAAAACGCCACTTTATAAAATGAAT
>JAQIWB010000055.1:0-11181 GCA_034693825.1 Zercon vagabundus
ATTATCACTGCATAAATGAAATGCAACCTCAGTGTCATTCTAAACAACTTTTACATACGAATATGGCCTCTAAAACGCATATTTTGCGTGAGAAACCCGGCTCAAAGCAGCAATTTCCGCGGGCAAATTCAAGCATTCGCGCTTAAAAACCGTTAAATTTAGTCGTTCGAAACGCGTTTCCGATGCCAAATATGCGTTTTAGCGGCTATGTGCAAGCATTAAAGTTGTTTGGAAAGGCGTGAGAATTGCATTAAAGCAATAATAATTTTGATGACAGTTTAGCTTTAAGCTTTGGTAGATCGCGGAGTTTCCAATTTTACAATGTAGGTGGCGCTGGGAACGCACTGGCTTACACGCACAGATGCTGTTGAGTAAGGTACAGCAGCTTCATTAAAAAAAATTCTGGTCTCCAGCGAGATTCAAACCCACGCCGATCTTCGGGGCCCGACGCAGGCAGCCTGCCACTGCGTCACAAAGTAGGCTACAAGCTACAAGTAATAGTAAAATAGCCATACAAAGAAAAGCCGAGATTACAGACATAAATGTCACGTGACAGTATTCGCCACTTTACGATCGTTACAGCCAACCAATAACAACACAATCACGGCCAGTTGGTTCTTCTATTTAATCCGCGGCATGATCCGATTACTGGTGCATTCCTTCGCTAATTATTAAAACGCTCGGATGAGTAGTTCCTGCTTTCAGGATATATCAACAACTCGTGTTAAATATTCATATTATATACTAAACAATCATTTCGCATTTCACTGTCTCGCGCGCAGCCTGATATACCGTTCTTGATGCGTTCATTTCAACTTTCGAAATGAAAAAATTGAATATTTGCGAGAAATACACAAATTCCTTCAACCGTTTGAGCACTGTTAGCTATTCACGAGAATATTGACAATACATCCTCGGGGCGAAGCTCAAACGCCGTAGGAAATGTGGAGCGGCTTGTAGTGGTGTTGAGTGTTAAAGCTAAACTGTCACCAAAATTATTATCGCATAAATGCAATCTCCATGCCATTCTAAGCGACTTTCACATATAAACTTAGCCTCTAAAACGCATGTTTGGCATCACAAACGCAACTCACAGTGCAAAGTTAAAATTCAAAAATTCGCGCCTAAAACCCATTAACTTTTCTAGTTTGAACTGGGTGCATGACGCGAAATATACGTTTTAGAGGCTACGTTTATGTGTAAAAATGGTTAATAATGACACGAAGATTACATTTATGCAATAATAATTTTGGTGACAGTTTAGCTTTGAGGCAAGCCGGGAAGTAGCGTCGTATGACGTCACGATCTATATTTTAATGTTCGCTCCGCTCAAAAGTGTATTCCGAATAAGAACAAGTCTCAAAGCAGTGGCGTATGCGGAAGGAGGAGACTTTGGAACACGTACCCCTCCACCCTCAGCAAAATTTCGCGACAGACGTCACGCTGAAGAAATTTGAAATGTCCGTTGAAATCGCAGCGTCTTTACGATCGTTCTCTACTACGCCACGCTCCCTACGTTCCCCCCACGTTCCCTACGCCACGCTCCAAGTAAAACGTTTCGCACGCGGACACATCGGGAGCACGCCGAACAATATACGACACTGCACCGGACAACGTGTTCGACGCATTCTGGAATGCGTGAATGCGTCTTCAAGCTAATCATATATATTTTGAATACTGCCCCTAGCTATGTGCTGCCAGTGCATCGGTGCGGTGCACATACAGCTCATATGAGTCCTGTTATATTAAAAACACATGCCCTGGTAGGACGCCAATATTGGTGATATTGTCTTGGCCAATATTGGCATTGCCAATATTGGCCAATATTGGTCCAATATTGGCACTGCCAATATAGGCCAATATTGGGCCCTTTGATTAGCGTTGATTAGAATTTGTCTCCCCCAATCAAGACATGCGAAAACTCGCCACAGAGTGCTGCCGCAGTGCAGAGTAAAATTTGCTCGCTGATTTGCCTGACAAAAGTTGCCACAAACTTTATTTTTAAATTATATCTGTTAACTTAGAATATAAAACAGCCATAAAGTTAACGGACGTGGCATTTTAGTTTTCCTATAGAATCATCAAGAGAAATGTGTGAATACATCAATACATTACTGGAAGTAGAAAATGGTCTTCTGGAGTATAACCTTCTGCCAATAATATCAAGTTTTTCTAATACAGGCAAATTGACATTACAGTCTAAGGGTTTTACATTTTGGAACACCTTACCTAAATAATTACGACATGCGGGGAAAGAATTATCGCTGGAAGCTTTCAAGACTAAACTGGAATTGTACGGCAGTGTCTCGCCGTAACATAATGGCTTGTTCTACAGATTGGGGCCAATCTAGCGTCACGTAACGTTTGGCGGACTTAATTACGATCTTAGGTAGCACTAACATGGTGTTTAGTGGCACAAAGTAATCAATATCAGCAATTTTGTGTGTTGGGCTTCATTCACAAATATGGTCATTTCTGCAGCAAAATGACACTCATTGCGATTGGAGATGCGTTGTCGGAATATGGCGAGCTTGAAGCCAACGCCAAAGAGCAACAAGATATAGAATTTGTGAAGTAACACCAGAACTCTTAAAAAGACTCTTATTGATGCCATTTTTTAAATAAAGCTTTTAAAAAATTAAAGTTTTTGAAGGCGCTCTAAAAAGCGCTTTTATTGCCTTTTTTCGCGCAACTTCGATTATTCCGATGTGATGCGCATAATACGTCACAAATTCTACATCTTCTTGGTCTTTGACGCGGGCTTCGAGCTCGCCATATTCACAAAACGTATCTCCAACCGCGATGAGTGTCATTTTGCTGCAGAAATGATCATATTTGTACATTAACCACCACCCAAACGAAGACAGCTGACCGAAAGCAGTATTTGACCGCACAAAGTGTATATTATGAATGGATAAATTGCTGAAAAATGTAAACTATGCTATGCACAAAATTACTGATATTGATTACTTTGTGCGATTAAACACCATGTTGAAGCTACCTAAGATCGTAATTAAGTCAGCCAAACGTGCTGTGACGCCATATTGGCCCCAATCTGTAGAACAAACCATCATATTTTTAAAAAAATCCTGTGGAAAGACGTCCAATCTACGCGCGTCCATGGACGGACGGTGAGACACTGTCTTTACTAAAAATCAAAGTCGATAAAAATTTGTGAAAGTTATGTTATGGGTGCCTGGTTTTTTTATTTTTTATTAAACCCCACTTTGGATGTGGTGATGGGGGATTTTGTTCAAGAGCTTAAGGTTTTGGAATCTAATTCTGTTATTATTTGTAGAACATATTGCTATGCTAAACTCTATGTAATCTAGTCTATTCGCGATGTTCATATGCAAGCTCGCATTTGTGTTTTTTTATGGACACACACACTTAGTAAATTTCTTCTTTTTTGCATACAATTTGAATGTCTATATAAACTAAATAAAAATCTATACTTATATTTCCGAAAGTTTGTTTGTATGTATGTGTGTCCTCTAAGATCTCCTACAGTTTTCACGTGACGGTCTCGAAACTCGGTGCCATGTAACGGGGGGGACGTAGAGAGTGTTCGTGCTATCTCGAATTTTACCCCCGACGCTCCGTTCGACCCCGGCCCATATGTGATTTTTCCCCCGTAATGTTAAAAATTGTGTCCGTCTATCTCGGCTTCTGCGCGCTCAATGTTGGACGTAGATATAGCTCTGGAATCGCTGAGTCGAGTGCGTTCGCGTAGAGTACGTTTCGAAACTGCTCGGACAACACCGTTGTCGTAATCCGTTAAAAACGGGGGTTTCTGTAACTTCTTCATTTTCTTTTAAAGCATTCTCCGGCAAATTTACTGCACTTCGTCGTTCTTCGTCACGATTAAAAAAGTCAAGTGTAGTTATGCTAATAATGAGATGATAATACTAATAATAATAATAATAATGATAATAATAATAATAATAATAATAATAATGATAAATATAATAATAATGATAATGATAATAATGATAATAATTATAAATAATAATAATAAATAATAATAGTAGGATAAGGATAAGGATGATAAGGATGATGATGATGATAAGGATGATAAGAATGATAAGGATAATAAAGATAAGGATACGGATAAAAGGAAGGATAAGTTTGTTTGTATGTATGTGTGTCCTCTAAGATCTCCTACAGTTTTCACGTGACGGTCTCGGGACCTGGTGCGATGTAACTCGGGGGACTCGGGGAAGGTTCTTGCTATTTCGGATTTTGCCTCCGACGCCCGGTTCGGCCCCGGCCCATATGACGTTTGCTGCCCCCGTAATGTTAAAAAGTGTATCCGTCTATCTTTGGGGTTGTGCTTGGGATTAGAGTAAGAATTAGGGTTGGGGTTGGGGTTAAGGTTAGGGTTAGGGTTGAAGTTAGGGTTAGGGTTAGGGTCGGGGTTAGAGTTAGAGTTAGAGTTAGAGTTAGAGCTAGAAGAAGAAGAAGAAAAAGAAAAAGAAAAAGAAAAAGAAAAAGAAGAAGAAGAAGAAGAAGTGCTGCCCCCTAATGTTAAAAGAAAGTAAGAAGAAGAAGAAGAAGAAGAAGAAGAAGAAGAACCCGAACCCTAACAGCCGAACCCGAACCCGGCTCATGTGTGATGTTGTCTCCCCGTAATGTTAAAAAGGTTGTGGCTTGAAAAGGAGGAAGAGGAGAAGGAGAAGGAGAAGGTTGCCCCCTAAAAACTGCTTCCCCCCTATACTTATATTACTGCCCCCTATAATGACTAAAAATAATCAAGAAAATAAAGAGAACTTTTGGAAATATACGTTTAAATGTAAAATTTCAAAATTTTATTGAATTTGTTCGACATTTCGAATAACCGTCACTTCAAGATTCCATTATGATCCCTGTTGTAATTGACCGTGTACTGGCATAATATAATATGCACAGTACTCACACTCTTGGAGAGCATTCTTTGTTTCCCATTTCTATCGAGGAAGTCTGCCATGGTTATCAGTAGGCTTGCCCCGAACAAATTTCTTTTTCCCATTTTGACAAGGGTGTCTTCTCCATTCAGCAGGGATGATCCGATGCGGTTACCCATTAGGTCCCTCAGGAACACGCAATACTCCATGTATTCCTGACTCTGGAAGTATAATAATAATAATAAGGATAATCATAATAATAATAATAATAATATTAATAATGACAATAACAATGATAATGATAATGATAATTATTATTCGAAATATATACTTCCAGAGTGAGGAGTACATGGATTTCTTATTATCATTATCGTACAATTCTCTCACTTTTCTCAAGATGCGACGACTGCCAAAAACCGCGCAAAGCATCGAACGTTTCGATAGAAAATGAGGAAGTTACCAAAATTGAGTCTTTTTACGCAATTTTCGACTCGGAGTTGACTCGAACGCGTTCGAAAAGTAGACAATTGGCACGGGAAGAAAATTACGAATCGATAGGCGTCTCGCTCGACAAAATCGGTTCGGCCGTTTCGGAGTAAATTAGAAACGTACGATTTTTCGTTACACTTTTCGTAACACTTTTCGTGACATTTTTCGTTACATCTTTTTGAACATGTAGGGCTGAGTTATAAGACGTTATCACGTCAAAACTGTTTTATACACCTATAGATTTGTTATGTGTATCCGCCGCTGCTGGGAATTATTCCGTGAAATACCGAGATATTCTGGGCCAACGTGAAATATCGAGATAAAATAAGATAACTTACTATTGCCTGGTCGAGCGGCATAAACCACTGCAGTAAATTATCTTCCGGAATATCCATCGGTGTCCAATCGAGACCCATAACGCGTTCCTCAACACTTACGCGTGGCAACACTCGCAGACGCTCGATTTGCCACTCTGTTTGTGTCGCTCGCAGGCGCTCACCTTTTCACGCTGATTGGTCGGCTCGCCTGCGCAGTCACCTGCGCGCGCATTATGCGCGCGTCGCAATACAAGAGACTACGAATAGGGAATACGGAATGAAGAAAAAGAATAATAGTTATAATAAAAATAATAATAATAATTATAATAATAATAATAACTATTATTATTATTAATATTATTGATAAGATTAAATTTTCTAAAATTGTATTAGAACATTCTAAAGTGACGATCTCATTAATTGGATATTGTGTGCCGTCTACTCAAAGGCCGAATTGGAGTCGTACAAAGTGGCGGTTGGATTCCTATTGTATGGATTGATGCCTGGAGGTGTTCTGGAGTATGAACTTAGTGGTAGTGGAGATACTTAAAGGAATCGAGAATTTGGAGTGTATCTGCGACGAACAGAAATCTGGGTTGGTTCTGTGATTGTTTCCTCTCAAATCCAGGTGGTGTTGAGCGGTACAGCTCCCACCGAGGAACTTGAAGGGTGGAGGTTGGGAGGATCAGTTGCGGAGTACGAGGTTCGAGAGAGCTGCTTGGATTTTCTTTTCTGTGGATTTGTTAAACCGGTTTGGGTTGGATTTCCGGGAGATTTGCCCGAGGCTCCACGCCGAGGTGAACGAGTATTGAACTGGACTAGGGAATATAAATTGTATAGTGTTGGTCGCCGGCCCGTCGTGTGTATAGTGCATTTTCGGTTTGCTTTAGGGGAGGGGTAAATTAAGATACGGCCTGATTTGTGGGGTCGGGGGGTTTTTTGGTAGCATGTATTGGTAGATTATTGGCTCCAATGTGTGGGGTTAGTGGCCACGTATGCACTAGACATGCTGAATGTTTTATTATTGAGAGTATGACTTGATGGTTTGTAGAATAGTAGTTTTAATTTAATGTGGTAATTTATTTGAGTTGACTACACCACTTGGGGGCAGTGAGCGTTGTCACTGAGTGGTTTGCCTATTTTTGGGGTTAATTTATGAATAGTCTGATGTCGCAAGAGGCACGTGGTGACGGTAGTGGTCTAGCCGATAGGATACGGGATACACCGTGTCCTCACTGCAACCGTTTTTTTGTGGGAGCGAGGGGTGTTGCGATTCATATAGGTGCAGCACATAAGAATGTCAGCGATCATCCTCCGGAGCCGGAGCCGAGCCAGAGAAGGGCCGGGAATCAAGTGGTGGAGTGCCAGAATCCAGATAACAACGGTGATAACGAGGTGCAATTTCACGTGAAATTAGCGCGGAGGAAACGGAAGGTGAGACTTCTAAAAAGGATTCCTAAGGGAGCTAGGTTGAGTGTAACGGAGAAATTGGCCGATGTGGTCCAGCAGGTGACTGAGTGTAACACTGTTGAGTCATGGCATAAGTTGTTGAATTTTGGATACAAAGTTTTTCATCTTCCTGGCAAGTCGAGATCAGACCGCAAGGTTTCACTAGCTACACTTATAAGACGAAACCTTGGTAACTTGAATATTGTTGAAGAAGATGAGGGGGAAGACGGTGAGACGGGGGCCCAAGGCATGGTTGTTGAGTCTGAGCAAGGTCGAGCAAACAGAGCGGAGCAGAAATTAAAATCCGAGGGAGACGTACGGGGTGCCATTCGCCTCTTGTGCTCACAGGACATGCTGGCTGATAATGATGTAGAAACGTTGGAGGTTTTACGACTGAAGCACCCTAAACAAGCAGACAATGTTAAAATTCCCATCGTAGAGGTGGAGAAATATGTAGTACCTCGAGATACCTCGGGTGAAGAGGTCAGAAAAGCAATATTGTCTTTTTATTCCGGATCAGCTGGAGGGTTGTCATCCATAACGCCGCAACATCTCAAAGACATGATTTCCTTGGGTAATGGCGAATCAGCATCCAAGTTGGTGGAGAATTTGGCAAGATTGATTGATATAATGTTACGTGGACAGGTTCCCGATGCAGTGGTTCAATATCTTTACGGCGCGAACTTGATCGCGTTAACGAAGAAGGAGGGTGGAACAAGGCCCATAGCGGTAGGGGACGTGTTTAGACGCATAGCTGCAAAAATTGCATGTGCAAGGTGTGTTCAGACAGTGGGAGAGCAACTTAGACCGAACCAATTTGGATTCGGGACGCCGGCAGGGTGTGAAATAATAATTCACTCAGCTCGCAAGTTTCTGGAAAATAATCCTGAGTGTGTGTTGTTGAAAGTGGACTTCCAGAATGCATTTGATACGGCTCGTAGGGATATAATCATCGAACTCTTCATCAAAAATTTACCAGAGTTGGTGCCGTTCGTGTATCAATGTTACTCTAATCACACGTTCCTGATGTATGGAGAAAACGAGTTGAGATCTGAATCGGGTATACAGCAAGGGGATCCTATCAGTTCCCTGGCTTTCTGCTTACTCATCAAAGACAAAGTTGAATCGCTCAAAGCCCCGTTAAATTTATGGTATTTGGACGACGGCACTATTGCAGGGAAGCCTGACGAAGTGTGGTTGGATGCATGTGCGATTGCGGATTTGGAGGACACAGTTGGACTTAAGTTAAATGCAGCTAAATGTGAATTATACCTCCAAGGATGGGGCCTCTTGAGGGAGCAAGAGGTGATTCACAAGTTCAATGAAATATTGCCTGGGTTGAAAATTCTTAGTAAGGACAGAGGCTACAATTGCTGGGCTCGGCAGTGGTATCGGAAGCGATTAGGGGAGTCCTGGAAAAGAAATATATTGAAATGGAGTTAATGTGTGGCAGGTTGAAACTGATGAGTTCACATGTGGCGACATACCTTTTGAAAAATGCTCTCGGGGTTCCCAAGATACAATACATATTGAGAACAAGTCCGACATTTTACGAGCTTGAAATTTTATCAAACATTGATGAGCTACTGAGAACAACGGTCGAGCAGATTACAAATATCAGCATGAATGCCAGAGCGTGGCGACAAGCATCACTTCCGGTGTTGAATGGGGGATTGGGTATCAGAAGCGTTTCGGAGCTAGCGGTTCCGTCTTATTTGGCATCCGTGAACGCAACTCGAGATCTGGTCTCTTGGATAATACTGGGCAATGAGTCACACCGGCTACCTACGTCAGAGGCTGAACAAATGGCCCTAGATCGATGGTGTACAATGGGTCCGGGTAAGGAGATACCTGACGCTATTGAGTCA
Organism: Zercon vagabundus; assembly: GCA_034693825.1. Taxonomy (NCBI): domain Eukaryota; kingdom Metazoa; phylum Arthropoda; class Arachnida; order Mesostigmata; family Zerconidae; genus Zercon; species Zercon vagabundus. The sequence continues at coordinate 9,007 of JAQIWB010000055.1, forward strand.
AAGATCCAGAAAAACTGGGATAAGCCAATAGTTGAGAAGGCATTGGATGATCTGATAAATAGCGCACCTGAGGAAGCTGAGCGCATCAGGCTACAGGCGGTATCCTCCCCCACATCGGGATATTGGTTAAATGCGTTACCGTCGATTCCGATAGGCACGTTCTTAAATAATTTGAATTTTAGTATGGTAATAGGACTTCGGCTTGGAGCGAGGATATGTCAACGGCATGAGTGCGTATGCGGTGCGATTACTGATGAGTTTGGGCATCACGCGCTCAGCTGCAAAAAGTCCGCTGGGCGACATTCGAGACACTGGATGATGAACGATATCATTCATAGGTCATTGGTGCAGGCGGGAGTGCCGGCGACTCGTGAGCCGTTGTTGTCCAGGAGCGATGGCAAAAGACCTGATGGCCTGACGACGATACCGTGGTTTCGAGGCAAAGCCCTGATCTGGGACGCCACATGTACTGATACCATGGCGCCTTCAAAGAGGCAGTTGGTGCGAGGTCATGTGGGGGGAGCGGCACTAGATGCGGAGAAGCGGAAGAAGACAAAGTATGGGGCGTTTGAGGAGGATTATGTATTTAAGCCCCTGGCTATCGAGACAATGGGGGTCTTCGGCCCGGAGTGTGTGGAATTGACAAGAAAGATAGGAGATTTGTTGAGAGCTAAAACTGGGGAAAAACGATCGACTAATTTCATCCGTCAGCGATTGAGCATCGAAGTACAGAGGGGGAATGCGGTGTCCATTCTGGGAACATTGCCGCGGGGAGAGTCTTTAGACGAGATTTTTTACTACATGTGACGGGCGCGGCTCAGGGGCGGCGATTGAACGCGGTCATTTTAAATTTCTATATTGTATATAATATTAATTTAAAATAAAGTAAAATTAAATTATTATTAAAAAAAAAATTCAAATTTGCACCACATTTTTCATTGGCTAAGCGAATATCTCTTGGCCAGCAAATACTGGGAGTTCTACTATCAGCAGGGTGCTGTTTGAGAACATCTAATATGTTTTGAGGGTTCCCACAAGCTAGGCTTACCCCATTCACTGCACGACTTTTTTTATGGCAAAGCGAATACAACCTATACACTTGTACAAAGTTCACCAGGATCAAATAAACGTATATCAGTTGTGCACGTAAGTACATCATGGAATAAAGGTCAACAGGGTGTTCCAAACGTGTATAATAATGTTTTCAACTACTGTGTCTTGTTGGCAATTGATACTTTGGTTGATGAGTGCCACGTCGTCGATGCTCCATAGAGTGAGGATGTCTCTATGATATTCAAACTTCAAATCGCACATACTGCCTCGTTGCAGCGTCCTCGAAGTTTCGGAGACAAAGACGGTATATGGACAAGGCGTTACATTAGAGATTAACATTGATTTCGCTCTAGAGGAACCTCAAAAAAAACGATTTACGAAAAAAGACCTTATAAAAAATGAACGTTATAACGAGAACGTTTATATGTGCATTCACATGTGAATTATGTTTTATGCTATTAATTGACATCGCACCTCTTCCCACTTTGTCCCACCTCGTCCCACCTGTTTCCACCTCTTCCCACCTGTTTCCATCTCTTCCCACCTGTTTCCACCTCCTCCCACCTATTTTTTTGTGTGTGAGGTTTTGCCCCGTTTTACACGTGGGATGAATTGGGATAAAACTGCAGATTTTTTTTATGGATTCAAAGGAAAGTATATTTTTTGTTGTTGTTTGCAACATAAATCATTTAAAAATTTCACCGAAAACTTTTGTATTTTTTAATTTGCTGTTTGTACATTTAATTTTTCCAAATTCTCATCATGTTGTCCCACTTCATCCTACGTGCGAAATGGAACAAAATATCCTACATGAAAGCAAGTCGGAATGGAATGCAAGAGGTGGGCAGAAGCCGTTTTCAACTGACGGTGTACTAATGAATATTCAGTATTATGTACTACTGAGTAGATAGTTATGTATGTTAGGCTTCGAGAATAGATATGTAAAGTGAAAATACTAAGTTAGTCACTGATTTCAATTAGATTCTCGACCACTGACTAGGAAATACGTGGTGTATAAAACTTTGTACCTGGTACAATTGGTGAAATTGGCATTATAACGTTATTGCTTTTAGTTAAAGAAAGAGCTTTAGAGCACGCCTAAAAAAATGGTATGAGAATGTC
>JAQIWB010000056.1:0-11177 GCA_034693825.1 Zercon vagabundus
GAAGCAAATAATCTGCTAAAATCATATGTTGAGCTTTTGTGTGTTTGAGTGACATACTCCAGATATGTACATACGAGTATCTCTGCCGATAATTGAACCCAAGAACTCGCGTATCACTGCAATACATTTACGAATACGGCGAGTGCATATTTATACTGAGTGCAGGCTCAACTCTCCCATTTCTAACCTGCTTAACTCGCAGAAATGCAATGTAAGCAAACTAATACTTTGTATAATATATTCAGAATTGGGACGCAATTTTCGACTTGCTGAATTTATCGCCGTCACATGGTCTTTTCGATCGAATGCTGTTAATAATAGGTATTACATATTCTGTGTATAAGCGAATACACGCACAATGGTATCTACACGAGCAGATTATGTATTCAGACTTCAGACAGACATGAAGTTTATTTTTAGTTGAGCAAATAAGAAGTGTGAAGTAAACAGAAACTAAACTATTTTTCCAATGAATATTATTATTTTTACTCGTTTAAAATTATTATTTACGTGCAAAACGTTCAAAAAAATGAAACCGGAAATTAGAGGAATAAAGAAGTTCACTGATTATTATCACCAAAGCTCATTTGTGAAACTTCTGACCTTCACGTTCCAAACGTCTCAAAAATTTCGCGTCTGATTCTTCTAAGCTACGTGTTAATTACTTCACCATCTTGTATGCATCATTATCGAGTGTTCTTTTTCGAAGCAACAAATTACACACGACGACGAGTATAAGCTAATAACACAGTTTCGATTATTATAAACTTCCATTTATGTGTTCGTATATAAAACGCGTATTATTTGAAATGATTTTTTTTATTAATATTGGTTTATATACTACTAATTGATTTGACACATTTTGAACGGTTGTTGCTACTCTTCCCTCCAGTCATTTTCTCAGCGCAAAAAGCTTTGCAAACACTTTCAGCTACGCAAAACTGAAATTCTGAGTGCATTTCTGAGTGATCTCTTCTTAATTACTCTTCAGTAGAGTCCAAATAGAGTCTTCTCGAAGTCAAAATTGAAATAAATTGTAATTAAATAGCAAGCACTGTCGCTTAGCAGGGCCGCGCATCACGACTGCTAGAAAATGAACCGCAGATAGTGACAATCTTTTTCAATAGCTGTCATATTATCTCGGCCCGTCAAATGACGCTTGTCAGGCGTCATTTAACTGCTATTGAACTCGACGCGACAAACTGCGCTTTTACTCTTAGCATTTTCCAAGCTCCTTATTTCGACAAATGGAGAATTTCGGGGCAACTCATCGCAATGCACAATAGCAAAACTATATAATTAATTAGAAGCATTCACCTGTCAAACTAGTTCGAACACGAACTTGTTTTCAATTTTCATCATTCATAAATTCATAATTCAGAAATTTTATCATGCAATACTTATATATACAAAATATACATATCAGACAAATTCGATACACAACTATCCGCCTACGAGTTGAGCTCGAGAATAGCAGTCAGTCTCGAGGGCAGTTTATTGTACAAACTTCGTTGAGCACGTAATTACAGCAAAGATTACAGCTAAAGCAAGCTTTCACAGAGGTCCCATATTCCTTATTTCACAGTAAATATCAACTGGTAACTACTACCTGTCGTCACATAATCGCGTACTTTTTGTGTATAGCAACTGTCTCCGGTCGTTAGGCTTAGCCACGGTAGTAAATATATCTGATGTATCAACTGTCGAAATTTTTGAGCACCGCTTTCTGTGCACAGGCGGTCAGAATTAACTACGCCCTTTTTATGACGCAACATGATTGAATGAATAAATCTATGTCTTCTCAGTGGTGGCGGGAATCCTGCCAAACTTGAATAAATTGAGATAATTCGTTTGTTTTATTTACTTAGTTTAACAAATTATCCCAGAGTTTCTGTTATCCTTAGTAGGAGTCGTCCATAACTAACGATAAGTGGTGATCCAAGTAGAGATCTGAACTTGCCGGTTTTCTCTCGGATATTGCCCATAAGAAAATGTTAGTTAGAAATTGATAGCTAGCAAACTCTAGCTGGAAAGTGAAACACTTTTTCTATCTTAAATTGTGTAGGTAACTTCGAAATGTAGCTAGGATAATGGCATGAAAAATTTGAGTCTTGCGAGCTGAAATTCTGTAGCTAACTAAAAAGTTAACTAGACATTTCGAGGTAAAAATGTAGCTAACTAAAATGTAGCTAATTAAGACGTGTAGCAGAACAGAAAGTTAGCTACACATGAGCGACATTATCGACATGAGCAGACCCCACCAATCTATGCTAGACCATGCCCAGCCAGCAAAATCACGGTGACTCTATGCAAAAAAAAACACAGTAAATGAGTAAGAAAACAATCGATCTGTTGAATATACAATTTATTCAAATATATTTACAAGACAGCAGCTTTGTTCTTCCTGTGCCTAGCCGATGCTTGCTGGAGATGCTTCTTGATTTTCTCAAAGATCACCGCTTCAGATGCACCTCGATCCGACACAACAACCAAGTCTGGAAGTGAAATAATAGGAAATATAATAGCAGCATTGTCTATATTTCCAGCCTAAATCCCACCCGTTGGGGGAGAGAGGAATACGTATTTTACACGAAGAATAAGCAACAATGTTACTCCGAGTGGTACGTGACATCACTGTGATGTCACAAGCAAGGGCGGATCTAAGGTCTGACCGGTGGATGCGCCCGCTGCCCAAAAGGGCTCCAATTTTTTCTATGGTTTGCTGCATACTGCAATACACCCGTCTTAGAGTTTTAGTTAGTTAGAAAACCAACCAAAAGTAGAAAACTTGCGTAAAAACACATGTGTGAAACTCTTTGCAAAACTCTCGCAAATATATTCACAATTATATTTTGACCACGTCGCGCTTTATTGACTTGCACCTCGCTGAAAACCTTAATTCGATTACAACTGACACGTCCTAATTTATACGGGCAATTTTCCCTAGGATTTAGGCTTAATGAGTAAGAAATCACCGATTTTTTTCCGAATTATATGTTGTTTGGGGAAGTTGTGGTATCTTCTGTAATGTTCAACCTGCAGCGTTGCATTCTAACTAGTCGACAGGGTTGCCAGACGTTTCCGTGAATATGAAGTACCCGTGAATATCGACCGTGAATATAGGACCTGCGAAAGACCGTGGGATCAACCAGCTACGCGTCAGAACGCGTAACCTCCAGCATTTAGGGGGCCCAAAAGGACCGGCTGAAATTTTTCTTGTGGTCTTGGGGGTGTTTGACACACGCTAACCCTCAAATCCACCCCTGGTCACAAGTCAACGCATGTGACGTCACGTGCTACAAGCAGCATAGAAATACTTCACTATGATCAAAAACGGTACACTTGCAAACAGAACCAATTTACAATTAAATCATTGGGCTCAAATATGTTCTATAAATATACGTAGTTTACAACAGTAAAATACAGACACAAATACAGGAAACAGGATTGTAAAACAAGACAATGTAATAAAAAAACAGAACTTACTCTGAACAGCCTTGAAGAGCTCATCTATCGTAATAGAACTGGACTCTTGCTGATGACTAACAACAACATTTGAGAGCGAGACAGCTTCAGCTTCAGCATCACTCAATGCATAGTTCTGCAATTTGTTCGCACAGTAATCATTTGCAAACGTTTGAGCGGCTTGCAGCTTCTCTGAGAAATAAACATAAATAACAATATCAGCATGGTCTATATGAAGAGGCGGATTTCGACTCGATAGTGGCCAATTGCATATAGTAAACAAAACAAAAATAGAACAAATTATTTCATATCAATGAAAAACCATCTGTATAGACATTTCAATAATAACAAACTATTTAATATCCTCCAAAACCAGATCACAAAAATGGTTAAACAGAAGGTTTTTGAAGATTAGAATAGAACAATTTTGTGATCTAGTTTCCACCGGTAGTGAGTTCCAGTACGAAACACCCAGGGAGCTAAGAGAAAATTTACCCGTATTACATGATGATGTATTCATAAGTACAAGATTCTACAAACAACCTCTTGTATTCAAAGTACTGCAAGCAAAATTTAAAATATTAGGGTAAAGACCATGAAGTATTTTAAACATTTTTATCCACTGCCAAATTGATCACAAAAGATAGCGGACAACAAATATATTGAGCAATCGCCTTCCACAAAAATGGCGGTACCTCATCTACAGCGACCGAAGAATTTTTTAATTTACGCAGGAAATTGTACACTTCTCCAGGAGATGTATGAGAAAATTGAAACATATCCTGGCAATTAGGAAAGTTATCCGGCAGTGTATAATTACTTTCAATAACCTTATCCAACGTAACGTTAGATGTGAAATGATCATTGAACCGGTTAGCAATTACATTGGGATTATCAAAAATACTGCCTTCAACTTCTATTTTAGAGCAAACACTAGCTGGTTTATGATCAAGCACAAAGTTAATAGCAGACCATCTGTTTTTACCCGAGGAAAGAATTTTTTACTTCATTGTTTTTACAATCATTACGAGCAACTCGCTTAAAGTAAGTAACCTTATTACGCAATTTCTTATAAATTTCATGCTTTGATTCATTGAAAGGGTCTGCTCTTGACTTAGCCAGTGCTTCATCACGTAATTTTATCATATCAAGAACCTCTTGCGTCATCCAAGGTTTTTGCGGGGCTGTATATCTAGAGCTAAATCTAATTAAACTGCGATAGACAAAAGCAACAGATTTAACTTTTTTATCCAAAAAATCATAAGCCCAATCAACACTATCAGATTCATAAAGCTAATGCCACGAGATATCAGCTATTCCATCCAATATGACATCAATATTATAACGATATCGAATAGATTTAGTAGTACCCCTTAAGTCAGGTCTAGACAGTTTATCGGACAAAATATTAGCATATATACAGTGGTGATCACTGAATTGCGTAAATACAGTACCCGATGAATGAAAAAAATGTTCTGGTAAATTAGTGAGAATGTGGTCTAAACATGTAGAGGAAAAATTAGGAAAACCATGAATAAATGTAACTTGTTCTCTTGTGGGAATAGAAATTAAATTAGCAAAATTGTAGCTGCTATACAAATCTATGTATTCCAAACTGGAGCTTAGGAAGATGTCATAATTGAGATCAAAACGCACAAAAACGCACAATCGAAAAAACAATAACTATCAAAAGCGAATAGAAGAAACGGACTGGAAAATTCAACGACTTCGACGTTGTTATTAAGCAACTTTCAAGTTTAGCCTCATATGTAGCTTTAAGTAGCATCTTGACAACGTAGTTCTCCAAGTTTTATTGTAAATCTGCAATTTGGGTACTTACATAATTTCTGGACCTCGTTGTCTCCATTCCGTTGGTTTCCATTAAGCTGTTCAGTACTGTTCACGTTTTCTCTTGTCCCTGCCGTGTCTTCATAATATGCCTGAATGACTAAGTTTGGATTGAAATCGAGTGTTGTAGCGGGTTGAAACGGAGTTCCGTCATCTTTGACGTATCCACCTGCTGTCGTACATCATCCAGAAAGATCACGTATGCCAACATTCCATTCAAACTACGGTTTTCACGCACTTTTTATCAATTCAATTGGTCGATCTGACGTTTTCACTCCGAACGTAAACAATAAATGGCGCCAAAAATTACCGGTATTTGCCAATGTCGCGAAAACTAGTTTCTATTTGTTTATACAAAATTTGATATGTTAGCCGGAACTTTGCAGAGTAATGTTAGTTACTCTCATTCAGAACAAATACAATATAAAACAAAGGTTTAACTAGTTAAATTCAATATGAATCTGAGTTATATAGGTTTATTCAAGGTTAAGTTGCTTTGCCGGACTGTACAGAAGTCCTTTCTTTGAAGCATAGCAGTCGGGGGCGCTACTTCGAAATGGATAGCCACACTTTCTATGATTTGTGTTCAAAAGTTATGAAAACACCAAGCTTAACTGAACTGAACCTCAAATTGCATGAATAAATTGTTGTTTAATATGATTGTGGTAGTGTTGTGGATCATTTCTTTTCAATTCATGTCTAATCTATTCGAGACTCTGCTTTGGCATGTGTTTACATTTCAGTAACAATGGCGGTTTTTTTTTGCAAAAATTAGAGAATATTTAGCGAGTTTTCTACAGATAATTCATATTGCACAACACGAAAATATTTCAAAGCCCATGAACAGCCCAATGGCGGCAATTCTACAATTCCACAATTCTGCTAACAGTTGACACATGGAATCCTATGGTGTCTCTAACGACTCTGAGAAAGCTCTCAGTAGCATAAAAACGCAGTGTTATCAACAACTGACTTATCGAAGGTACAAAACAATTCCTTGCGCTGCTTTATTGTAGATTAGAATCAATTTTTTTTACTGAGTAGAAGTCTTTACATGGCACAATTATTTTTAGCATAGAGCTCAAAATCAATATACCAAACTTCTCAAGCAAGCAGGCTGACTATAAATACATAATGGTCCAAAACTTGTAAAATAAAATTAGGGAGTATGTGTGCAAGAAAATTATGTTCTATCAGTGAACATCACCTCAATAAAATTAACATCACCTCAATAAAATTAACATCACCTCAATAAAATTATGTTCTATCAGAACATCATCAATTATGTTCTATCAGTGGGACGTCACATGCACTACCGCGATCTAAGCTTCAAGCTTTACGAGACTCTAATGGAATACTCCGTTCAGACTCGAAAGATATGGCAGATATCCTTGCCCTCCAGTATAGCTCTGCTTTTGACACAGCCGATTCAGCTCCACTACTGACACATACATTGTCTGAAAGCTGTCGCGCATCATCTCGATTTATTGTCTCTCAACACCGCGTGCTTCGTGAATTGCTAAATATGGGATGCAAAGCAATCAAGACTCCAGATGAGATTCCGCCAATATTTCTAAACAGAACAGCTGATACGCTTGTTAGGGTTTTGTGCCACATTCTGCAGCTGTCCATTGACAGCGGAATCATCCCTGATTTATTTCGTCATTACTATGTCACGCCTCTCCACACAAAAAATGACATGATTGAAGCTGCAAACTACCGTCCAATTGCACTTACAAGTTGTGTTTGCAAGGTTTTGGAAGCGATTATCAAAGATTGGATCGTGTATCATCTAAATCGAACGGGATTTTTCGCTAACGAACAGCACGGTTTTCGGCCCAAGCACTCGACGGTTACGTGCTTGCTCGAGACGCGCAGTAAATGGACCCGAATGTTGGATAAGCATCGTGTAGTGCACGCTGTGTATCTGGATTTTTCAAAGGCTTTCGATGTTGTTTCACACTCCAAGTTACTGCACAAATTAGAGACAGAGCGTATACTTCTAACTATTATCAACTGGATGAGAAATTTTCTACACATGAGAACGATGTCTGTGTTGGTCGAGGAAGTTGAATCCATGGTGTGTGAGGTTACTTCCGGTGTTATCCAGGGTTCAGTTTTCGGTCCCTTACTATTTTCTATATTCGTAAATGATCTTTCGGAATTAACACGTACACCAGATGTTTTCATGGAACTTTTCGCAGATGACACGAAAGTCTACAGTCACAATTTAAATCATTTGCAAGTAGCTTTAGACAAAATTTCTGTGTGATGTGATACATTTGGGATGAAACTGGCTCCTCACAAATCACATCTTGGCATTATGGATCGAACAAAATCCAAACTGGATGCTCCGTGTCTACGAATGAATGACGTTGAGTTATCAGTAAAAGGCGCGGTCACGAGTCTTGGAATACAAGTGTCTCACGATCGGCGTGAGCACCTACAGAGTGTGTCTGTAGCCAAAAAAGCTCAGAAAATTTCAGGACGTATTTCGCGTACCTTTCATACCAAGAACTTAGATGTTCACCGTAAAGCCTTTATGACTCTTGTTCGCCAATCCTCGATCATGGTTCATCCGTTTGGTCACCACACTATATGGGCAAATCCATATCAAGTCAACAAATCCGGTGGCTCTTAAAAAATCGATTTGTTTCATTTTGTGATATATTGAAGCATCGTATGTGGTAGTTACTCAGCGAAAATTTTTCCGGATTCCGTGCAGTAGTTTTTGAGATATGGGCCAAAATTGATTCTCATGAACTTAGCGGTAGAATCTCAGAGCGAAAACTTGTTTTGTACGCTAAATACTTCAAATTCGTGCCAGAAAACTATTCCAGCATATCAAATCGATGTAAAATTTCATAAGAAATCGAATGGCGTACTTGAAAATTGAATCCGACAAGCAGAAAAAAAGATAGGCGCGGAAAAATCCTAAAATCGGTAATTTTCAAATCAGATTTCTGAAAAAGGCGCAATTGGTAACGAATTTTTTTATTCGCGAGAATAAAGTTGAAACCTTTCTTGAACGATGAGTGAAAGCACCAGGAGGGATTTTTTGAAAATTTTAATTTATTCGGGTTCAAAGTTGACCTACTAGCAAATCATCTTGCAAGATTTTTGAATAAATATACGCCTATTAGTCCTGGTGTGATTATTAAGTTGATACAAAATGAAAAAATTGTTAGTTGCACACTATAAAAGACTAAACTAAAGCAAAAATTTAATATACAGAATTTTTTTAATTTACACATTTTATTATATTTGACAATAGTTTGCGCGTATTTGCTTCAAAGAATCAAGACATCCGTGCTGTGATCTGTACGTAGAGCTATCTGTGTTCGGGATACGGACTGATCGTCTGATTTTGTGTAAAAATAAGAGAATTTGTGTCATTCTCACAAGTTTGACACACGGAGCGAATTTAAAATGCAGTTGACTTCTGCGTTGACTTCTGTTGTGGCCCGCAGTGTTCTCAGAAAGGTTCTGAAGGCTCAAATGGGGTTCAAATGGAGAAATAGTGAGTGTGGAGAGTGTGTGTTTTCATTACGATACTTGCTTTGTTACGTGATGATTTGTTACGATACTTGCTTTATTCATATAGCTATATTTTTCAGTCTACCGTTCCCATAAAATACGCTCTCGAAAGTAAGTTACACAGTTGTAGTGGTAATCTTAAAAAAGTAGCTAGTAAATATTCTGTAACCAACGTTCTGTATTATATTTTAAATTAATTCAATTTAAGTTATGTGCTGATATCATTCAATATATTTTATGTAAATCCAGCACAGCTCTTTTACGGTGGACATGACGGGAGCAGACAACAATATTGTGGTCACACATTGTGGATTGTGGGTCCTAAAAGGATATATCTTTCCTCATTTCAAAACTTGTGCGCATTTCGTGTCCATGTAGTATTGAAGTATTTGACATATACTCCGTAGACACGAAATGCGCACAAGTTTTGAAATGAGCAAAGAAATATCCTTTTAGAACCCACAATACACAATGTTTGATCACAATATTGTTGGCCGCTCTCGCCCTGTCTACCTTAAAAGAGCTGCTAGATTTACACAAAATATATTAAATGACATCAACACGTAACTTAAATTGGAATAATTTAGAATAAACTCAAGCAATTCAATAAATACATCAATAACTCACGAAGTGTGAAACATTGCACGATATTCGAAACGCCGCGCCGATGCAGAACGTTGGTTGCAAAATATTTACTAGATAACTTTTTTAAGATTACCACTACAACTGTGTAACGTTCTTTTGAGAACGTATTTTATGAGAACAGTAGACTGCAAATATAGTTATATAAATAAAGCAAGTATCGTAACAAATCATCACCTAACAAAGCAAGTATCGTAACGAAAATACGCACTTTCCACTCACCTTTTCCCCATTTTTGCCCCATTTGGGCCGTTTAAAACTTTCTAAGAGCAATGCGGGACACAACAAAAGTCAACCATTTTCTGCTACACTTATCTGCATAAAGTCCGCTAGAAACTTTTCAATTTTCTGTATTAAATGAATATTTACTATAGTACTATCGGAAATATCAGTCTTTGAAGCAAATACGCGCAAATATACGCGTCAAATATAATAAAATGTGTAAGTAAAAAATATTCTGTATATTAAATTTTTGCTTTATTTTAATTTTTTATAATGCGCAGCTAACAATTTTTTCCATTTATACCAACTTAATAATCACACCAGGACTAGTAGGCGTATATTTATTCAAAAAACTTGGAAGATGATTTACTACTAGTAGGTCAACTTTAAACCCAAATAATTAAAAAATTTCAAAAAATTTCTTTTGGAGCTTTCACTCATCGTTCAAGAAAGGTTTCATCTTCATTCTCACGAATAAAAAAATTTGTTACCAATTGCGCCTTTTTCAGAAATCGGATTTGAAAATTATCGATTTTGGAATTTTTCCGCGCTTATCTTTTTTTCTGCTCGTCGGATTCAATTTTCAAGTACACCATTGGATTTCTTACAAAATTTTACATCAATTTGGTATGCTGTAATATTTTTTTGCACGAATTTGAAATATTTCAAGTGTAAACAAGTTCTACCGCAAAGTTCCTGAGAATCAATTTTGGCCCATATCTCAAAAACTACTGTACGGAATTCGGACAATTTTCGCTGAGTAACTACCACATACGTTGCATCAATATAACATAAAATGAAACAAATCTGTTTTTTCAGAGCCACCGGATTTGTTGACTGGGTATGGATTTGCCTGATATACTATTTATATGTGACTTGTGTTACATGTAGAAGAGCTTAGTGGTTAGTAGTAGTTGGACGCGTAAATAAAAACGTAAATGTAGGACGCAAATTATCTGTTTGTGATTCATTGCATTTCAGACTAAAAGCTCGTCGCGAATTTATGCATAAAAGTGCAACCAAAATTCAAGCTGCTTGGAGAGGTTACATCACTCGAAAAAGGCGCGAAAAGGAGATTGAGACACTCAGATTGCGAAGAATTGAAGATCACATGCTTCATTTTTGTAGACGGTTGGAACAGCTTGAACAATCTACCAGAAGGTATAATTGCTTGGTTTGTTTTGTTGCATTGTTTCAATTACGTTTTAGGGTTTTGGTGTTAATCGGACGCTTCGTATTTTCATTCAAGGCAATTTTGATAGTAGACAATGTGGTAAAACTCTACGATTTCAAAAGGGCGAAATGTTTCTGTACTTGGAAATTACTTGAAAATTTGGTTGCGTTTTCATTTATGGAGTATGCTTTTCTAGTTGCATTTTGACAGCCCCTATACATGCATGAATGTTTTAAAGTCTTGTTGAATTCAATTGTGATCCGTTGGGTTCAATTGTGCAGATAAGTAA
>JAQIWB010000057.1:0-11172 GCA_034693825.1 Zercon vagabundus
CCCAAGAATGGCTGCTTCCCTGTCTAGCTGCAGAAAAAACCTCATTTATATATATAACTTGTCTGCGATAGCGATGTTCTGTTTCGTATATTGTCAACAAATTTATGACCTTTCGTGGAAGCATCACAACGTGTAATATAATAACATTTTGAACTTGATTGAACTGATCCAAGGCAGATATGCACACAAGCCTTTCTGAAAACCTTCCAAAACATGGCACATTGCCGATATAAAAATGAGGTCGTAAGAATAGCATGTATTTTTAGACGAATAAATATTATGCGATCTTTACCAAGCAAATATTTGCAAATCCAGCGGTACTTTTGATGGAGTTGATTATTAAGTTTCAGAAAAAGTGATGTCTGTTAATTAATGCCATCAATTCTAGAACGAACAAGGTTGAGACTTATGTGATTATATAAGAGCCAATGCCAGCTTGAATAATAAGGCTTTTTGAATATTTGGAAATAACCAGAGGCGTAACAACCCGGGGGAACCGGGGAATCGGTTCCTCCTGATATTCAGCAACTTTAACATTACGTTTGAAGGACCCATGTCAGTTGGTCTCCTCTAATGACACTTGGTTTCCCACAGGAGATATATTCCAGGAGATATTACGCCACTGGAAATAACCAACGTCCACTTATCAAAGCGAATCCTACCATGAGATAAACCTAGTTCTAAGACGGATCCACGCGATGATGATATCCACGTGATACTGTGATGCCTAAAATTCGTTTGTACCTGAGTAACTATCAAACAAGTATCCAAGTTTGGCAAACGATTTGCAGGAGGCTATCTCACATTCCAAAAATGACAAAACTGACCAAAACACGTGTGCTATTCGTATCGAATAATGTGGGTATAATCGTCCCATTTACGCTCGTCTATTATTATTGTATGCGAGGCGTGATTCTACTACTAAATTTGTGCAGACGCCCGAAAGCGATCGTTGGAATTTGCAAGTTATTCACATATTTAGCTATACCGAATGTCCGAGTGTGTGGCACACGAGTCCTCGGGCATTCTATTATCATAGTGGAACGTGTTTCTATCGAACAATGTGTGTTTGCAACAACAAAACGTTTGCAAATTAAATTTTGATCAATTAGCATTAATATACAGATATTTATCAAGTCCACTAATAAGTGTACACACTCCTTCGCGCCACTGGCAGTAGGGTTGGCAATCACGAAAGTCACGAGTAACGAGCCGTGTTTCGATTTTCGTGGTTCATGTTTCATAACCCGAGCGTGTTTCTTTTGAGTTGCGTATCGTTCTTTCGTCGCTAAAATTTACTTTATTAGCCACAGAGCCAACGGTGTAGCATTGTTTACAAGGTTAGGCTTCCTTACGATCGTGCCACAGTTCAAATATCCATGAGAAGCTTCAACATTTTCAATTTTTTATACCGATTTTTAAACGTTGTTGCTTCCGACAAGAATTTCAAATCTTGTGGGAAGCAACAACGTTTAAAAAATGGTATAAAAAATCGAAAATGTTGATGCTTCTCATGGATATCGTCCCCATCTCCCGCATGCAAGGCGGATGCCAGGACCTCTAGACCATCGCATCGGCAAGAACAACTTCCAAGTTCTCTTTTTACCTGAAAGTATATTCTTGCCTCGTTTCGCGCGTTTGAGATAATGGTGTCTGCACATTTACGCTATACGAGGGCTCGATTACCATAAATGATTGATGATAATTTTATTTTCAAACTTCGTATGGTGCCACTGTGTTACATTGATAAATTCGCAATCAAACACTCCACCTAATGGGGATCAGTTCAGCTTTCTGTGTGCTTTGTGCGAGCAGGCGTGTGTATTATTGATTCTGTGCATTCGTATGCGTGATGCATGAACGGAACCAAGTAATGACAAATGTGGTGCCGCCTCCCCCGAAATGAGAGTATTCATTCCCGTGTTTGACACAGAGATTATCATTTGAAACTGCAGTAATGATACGTAGTTATTTTTGAGCTAGACTTCACAAAAAACACTTGACGCTAAACTGTCACTAAAATTACTGTTGTATAAATGCAATTCGCATGTCATTCTAAACAACTCTCACATATAAACTTAGCCTCAAAAACGCATATTGGGCATGACAAACGCAACTCAAAGTGCGTTGAAATTCAAAAATTCGCGTTTAAAAGCCGTTAAGTTTTCTAGTTTAAACTGTTTCATGGCGCGAAATATACGCTTCGGAGACTACGTTCATATGTAAAAATGGTTAATAATGACATAAAGATTTCATTTAGCTAATATTAATTTTGGGTGACAGTTTAGCTTTAAAGCTAAAATGTCACCCAATATATTATTGCATAAATGTAATTTTCATGTCATTATTAACCATTTTTACATATAAACGTACCTTCTAAAACGTATATTTTGCGCCATAAACGCATCTAAACTAGAAAATTTAACGGCGTTTAAGCGCGAATTTTTGAATTCTATCTTTACGAGTCGGAGCAGTGCAATATAGGATTCATTACTAGTATTTGAGTGCGCCGCAATTTGTTCATTGACTAGTTGAGTATTTATTTAACTCTTTATTTACATCATTGGGGCCGTGCATTTATTACGTACTCATTTTTTGGTCGGCCCCCCCCCCCCCTTATCCTCCTCGTAATACGCAACCATACGTTTTGGGAAACCCCCCTCAGTACGTGCGTATACATACGCCCAAAAAAATTTAATGAAAAAAAGCTCAATTTTTTTAATTTTCAAATTGACAAAAAATCTCAAAATATATAATTTTTTAATCTAATTATCCTTCACCAATTGTTTCAAATAAATAGCTTTTATTATTCTAAATATTAACATTAATTCGCAAAAATGAATATATTAACATTATCGAGTCTACTGCTATATGGTTTACACCGTGCGCCCAGTAAGGATAATTATTATATAATAACTAGCGCGGCGTTCACGCCGAACCGCGAACGCAGCACAATAGTGCTTATGCAATTATCCCAGAAGTTGTTCGCCGCCATTTTGAGAAAGAGAACAAAAACCGCTAACACGATCTATTTCGACTTAAAATTACCGTTTTGTGTCAAATCCGTATATTCACAGCTCAGCTCGCACACGAATCGTGCAACAATCTGCTTTGAAGTTAGAATTTGCAGCACTTAACGGTCAATTTCCGTTCTCAAAATGGCGGCTAATACATGGTGAAAAACAATTGCACACAAAGTTCGTGAATAATAGCAATGAAGCCCGGGTGAAGGAAACACAAGACTGAGAACAAAGTTCACGAAAGTCGGCGATGAGGCACAGGTGTGAATCAATGTATCTTTATTATTGTTTATTAAATGAAAGACGACACGAGACCACACGTTCGACACTATTAGGGCTTTCAAGCGGTATTGAGATTTTTAATACCGGTATTTCGGTATTTGCCGGTATCAGTGATTTCTAAAACCAGCATTTCGGTTCTGTCGGTATTGATCGAATTTTTAAAACCGGTATTTCGGTATCGGTAACACCGGTATTAAACGATACTGACACCGGTATTGAAAATTTTTTTGTATGATATATGCAAAAATATCAATATTGAATCTCGAAAACAAAAAGCCGAAATGCATTGTAGGATTGTAGGCTAATAACCACTACAAAATACAAAATGGATAGCGAAAAATAGGAAGGGTTAATATTCTCCATACGTAAAATGGTAATATTTGGGTAGTAGTAATACCGGTATTCTGCTCAGTTCAAAACCGGTATTTCGATATTCACGGTATTGCATTTATTTTAAAACCGGTATTTCGGTAGTGTAATACCGCGGTATTACCGGTATTGGAAGCCCCAGATACACTATCCCTATATGTCACTGGGCACAAGTTCCAGTTGTTCGTACAACACATTTTGCACCTAATACCGCTATAGTGCATGCATCCCTTTTGTATGCGCGTCATTGTTTCCCTAATTCACATTTCTCTCATAATTATGCGTGTAATTACTTGCTCGGAACTGCGTGTTATTTATACGCTAAGACGAAAAAAAATTCGCGAGTTTTTACTAAAAAAAGCGGTTGTACTCGTAGTGCATGTGTAAGGAATATGGATCACCGAGCGTGTCTAAATAACCCCCATGTGAGTGCGTACATTCAATTGTAACTCGACGGACAGAACTAGTGGAGCAGCAGCAGTAGTATGCGAGATAGGGTCAACTCAGCACCTGTTTGTTTATCAAAATTGATGACTCTTTTGGAGGTGCAATGGAGCTTACACAGAGACGCCACACGCTCGACGTCCGGAAGAAAAATCTCGTCGAATTCGATATCGCCGTAATTTGCGTAATAATGACGGGGTTAATAGACCTCACGTGACGCCACGGTAACGCCACGTGCCACTTGAGGTAATCAATACATCGAACGACAGTTATATGTGCCGATAATGTGAAGAAACCAATGAGGAGCATGATGGGCAAAGGCAAAAATGCGTATGAGAAGTAGCACGAGCGTGCCGCACGGTTCTAAAGTATCCATAAAATTTGGGTAGTTTAGTTATAAACAGTAAAATATTGCTATCCTTGTTAACAATAACGGAAAAAAATTCGTCTTTTCCCCTTTTCGGAACACGAAGACTTTTGGAAAGTCACGAATAGGCGCCTGATGGTGTCCATACCATTTCTCCCATTGTTAATTCATAATACCAGTATAATGACGTCAGTGTTCATAATATAATAAGTTTTTTATTAGGGAATACAATAATAGTGGTGGTGGTGTAACTTTTTAGGGACTGTGTCTTAGGGGTACTAATCAAATTACAATAGCTGGCGCGTTTTTTGCGAGTTAACTTCGGGAGTCACATTAATATGAACACCATATGTATATTTATATACGGAAGCGCTTCAAAATGGTACACTTCTATGAAGTCACGCTTGAAGATAGGTATGCTTAAGAAGTCTTCGCGAACGACTTTTCCTTGAAAGGCTTACTTATTATTTGTGAGAATCGATTTTCTATAAGTGTTTGTGAGTAAACAAAAATTTCGCGCTCGCTTTGCTCGTTTAAATGAACTCACTAAACTTTCCTATCAAGAAAATGTAGAAGAATGTTTTTTGAACGCGAATTTTTGAGCGCGTTTTGCTTGCAAAGCATTTTTTTAAAGATTTTTTTTGTCCAGAACACACCACTTGTTACCAGTCACCACGATCGGCCTACTATGAACAATTATTTCAGCTGTGTATTGAAATACCAGATCACTAAACCACTCGTAAATCATGGAGTTTCTTGTCTATTGTTGTGACTTTTCAAATCAGCAGTCCCCGTGTCGTAAACTCCCTGACATTATTTGCCTAAATATTAGATAAATACTCGTATCGTTGAACCGATCAAACTTGTTGTTTACACTATAGATATTTTTTTATATTTACAGTGTAAATGAGTGGGTCGCCTACACGCAGTACATCACGCACGCTCAATGAAGATAAAGGCCCCGAAGCCGAGGAGCACAATGGCCGCGCCCATGTAGCTTGTCAAAAGTTATGTAATTCAAAGATGCTAGAATATGGTAGGTGCCGCCATATAGTTTAGAGCCCGTCTGCCACGAGGATTTAGAGTTGATAAACAAAACATTGGTCGATACAAATAAGCAAAAACAGTTGTGCACAATATGTTCAATCTGATAGTACACACCCAAAAAACCTTACATACCAAATTTCATTTCATTCCATTCTGACGAACGTCGTTAATTTTATTCATGTATTCTTTTTCTTTATTAATTTATTTAATTTTTTCCGGTTTTTTGATTTCATCATCAGATAGCGCAAACCTAACACCCATCATCAGATAGAGCATACCCAAAACCCTCTACGTACGTACCAAATTTCAGCACAATCCATCCAACTGGAGAAAACGTTGCCACGGAAGGAACAAAAATTCGCGCAAGAAACAAACACTGCAACACACAGTGCTGCGGTTTCAATAATATAGGTTTTTCGAGCCACGCTAAAAAGCGACAAATTGTTACAATCAAATAAAAACGTACTTGGTCCATGGCCAGAGCAATATCGAATAGGTCGCGAACTTCCTGATCCATTTTGTGTTGCAACTTCGCTGAAAGGCTAGGTCTCGTTTTCCTTCCACCAGTTAAATCACGAATCGCCGACACTCTATACCACGCCTTACTGTGATGCTGTTCATCGACTAGTCGAGCTGCCGCGAGTGTGGCCGCATCTTCATCTGTTAATCCCGGATGTTTACGAATTTCCTGAAAACACAAACATCAATTCACTTTTTCAATAATGTAACCAACTAATAAGGTTTCGCGAGATTTTCGTCGCTTACGAAGAAATTTTTGGACGTTGGCCTGGTTGTCAATCACAGAGTATTTGGAGAATTCCCGCCAAATACTTGAAATATTGCCGCGCATGTGCCGCTCCAGTCTATATAGACTAGATGGATATAGCCGACATTGAAATAAACAAACAGACGATTTTGCCAGGGTTTGCTGATTTTTAGCCGCCATCCAAGAATTGCCATGAGGCATTCAGACGCTACTATGAGATTTGTTTTTTTAAATACATGATGTATATAAATTGAAATATACATACATAAATAAATATATATAATATACCATAGTTATGTGAAAATCAATATAAGAAACAGAGTAAATCGACAGAATATTTGCGCATTTCTTAAGTCGCCATCACAATGATTCCTTCACTTCCACCGTTACTTCTGGAACCAATTTTTGCGCTTGGAACCAAAGATGGACATGTCTATGTCGGCTCTATCCAGCTAGTTTCTATAGCTCAGCCAGGAGCTGTGACGCCGCCATATTGGATTCCAACGTAAGTTGTAAATGAATGGCTGAGTGCAAAAAGTGCCTTAGTCGATTTTCCTCAAAATTTAACCTAACATGTTTTCTTGTATAAATTTGATACGCTGAATCCGAATCAACAAACCATTTGTGTGGAAAATGAGCCATTAAAAAGTTACAGTTAGAAGTTATGGTTTGTTGATTCGGATTCAGCGTACCAGGTCTATACAAGAAAACATGTTAGGTTAAATTTTGAGGAAAATCGACTAAGGCACGTTTTGCACTCAGCCCTTCAAATAGTTGTCGAAATGTCATGCAAATAAACGAACGGATTTGTTTGTGCAATCCGCGCCGTATTTTTTGGGCTAGTCGGTAACAGATCTTCTCTGGATTTTTCCTGCGCGCGCCCACCTGTAAACGGCATATTAAACAGTTGCCACGGAGCGCACTAAAAACTCACCTTGATAAACTGTAAAATGGAAGGCCTATCAATTTTGCCATCGACGAAGAATTTCTTTTTGTGCGAATCAGTTCCTTTCATCATAGCATTCTCTGCCTCACCTACTTGCTTCTCGGGATCATTCACCGAGGTTAATTCCATTTGCTTTCTATCTACACCTGACACCTGAGATGCTTTACGACCTGGCAGTAGAATTCCTGAAAGAAGTAAATTCGAAGTTGCTTCTAAAGTTTGAACTTAGCCGACGTTTTAACATGACGATGCCTTGTACAACCATGGCCATAGCCCACTTGCGCCATTCCAGGCGTCCGGTGCGAACATGCAATGGAATGTCGCTTCTGTGAAGCTTGATTTAAAAAAGTTTGGTAGATGGATGGCTTATGCACAGGATGTACTCTTCAGACTTCCGGTCAATCCTCCCCTGACCCCCCCCCCTGACCCCCCTCCCAAGCAACAATCCATTCTGTAGACTTACCTGAACTTGTCGAAAATGACCATTCACTAGGACCATTCGGTGTTTACGCTAGTAAAATACGCGAAAATAATCAAGTCTATAAATATTGTCGGAATACGGTTTGAAGTCTAACTCCAGGCTAGCTTTTCTTATTTTATTCTGACATACAATTTTCGATAGATTCCTGAATGTCTACTTACAAAACGATCAGATAGCCCTCTCATGAAATACGTGCGCCAATCACTCCCCTTATCTTTGAGCGAACCGCCACAGACTGTGGCCCACAGTATGGGTATTCTTTCACAGGTACGTTGAAAAATGCTCGGAGTTTGAACCCGAGACAAGTTGATCGTCGTGTAAAAAAAGAAGATATGGCAAGCCTGGGAAAGGCAGATTTCCTCCATAAACCAAAAATAAAAATAAAACTAAAAAACCTCACCAATTTGAAAAAGTCAGCATTTTTGGCAGTTTTTGAACCCTATTCACCCCCTGGCAAAAATTTCTAGCTACGTGCCCGCTGATAACAATGCGTTTCAGTTATCTATTTATTTGACTCACCCTTATCTGCGCAATATGCGAGGAAGACAAGCGCGAAGAAGAAGAGTAGAGTCAAGATACCTTCCCATAGTTCGACCACGTCGGGAGATACGACAACCAGTACAATTAGAAGCCAAAGATAAGCGAATACCGAGAAAAAGGCGGTAACCGCAAACACTTCGATCATGCGAATTCGGCGCGTCTCGCCGGCCGGGATGGCGACTATACAAGCACCTGTGATCACCAACAAGTTGAATGCGGCCGAACCTGAAATTCGAATAATTGAAACAAATGATTAAAACTACAACCAGCATGTAATACCCGCTATCGAGCAAAATAAGTTTCTTCTAGAACCTCACGTGCAGAGTCGCATCCAGGAGGATTCCGAGTCATTATACCCAACAAACATTGTACCCAACGAGACATTATACCCAAACCTAACCTAACCTAACTTAACGTTACGTTGAGTATAATGTCTCGTTGGGTATAATGACCATATACCTCCAGGAGGTAGGGAGCCCCACTGACAACGAAAATACATAAGTAAGTCCAAAAGATGAAAAATGCTGGAGCAACTCGAAAAAAACGTGGAAAATATAAATCTGGAGTCGAAAAGTGCAAAATTGATTGAAAAAGATGATCCACAATTATTTTCAGACGAGAAACATGCCAACTTTTTCAAGTCGAAATCAGGCACCGAAAATTGACCACACGCCCTTTGGGGTGGAGCTCAAATGACGTAGCAAATGTGAAGCGGCATGTAGTAGTGTTGAGTCAAGCTGGCAAATAGCGTCATATGACGTCATGATCTATGTTTTGTTGTTCGCTCCACCCCTAAAATACATGGTGAATTCAAGACCGAATAACTTTGGACACCGGTTCAATTTCGAACACGGCCTTTCAAAACACGTAGTTTCAAGACAGATCCTTGATTATTTGCACAGCAGTTGGTACTGATGAAATTTACTACTATAGTCAAAAATCAAAGTTTTGTGGCAAAGTGCTCTGAAGCTAAACCGTCATCAAACTTACTATTGCATGCATGCAATCTGAATGTCATTCTAAACAACCTTCACATATAAGCTTAGCCTCTAAAACGCGTATTCGGCATCACAAACGCGACTCAAAGTGCGAAATTTAATTCAAAAATCCGCGTTTAAAAGCCGTTGAATTTTCTTGTTTGAATCGCGTTTATGGCGCGAAATATACGTTTTAGAGGCTATGTTTATATGTAAGAATGGTTAATAACGACATGAAGCTTACATTTATGCGATAATAATTTTGGTGGAAGTTTGGCTTTAAGGCTTCATCGCACCAACACTGTTCGAAATATCGTTCGAGTTCGTTTTTGGGGATGATTGGTTTCTACCTCAAATCGTTAGAAATTACGCACGTATTTTACACGGTTGTGAAGATTCAATATCAAATATTAATCACAGTGTATGAAATGTTACATAATGTATCGCTAGCCTGCTGGAAAAAAAGCGGATCTCAAAAACTCGTGTTTTGTTCAAAGTATTATAACTTCGGACTGGACCATGCCACTAAAATTCTGAAAAAACCGTTGCAATCCTGGAATCTTCAGCTTCCCAACGACGTGTCTAAAACTTTCTTACAATCATTTGGCTGACTTTCGTTGCGGTTAGAAATAAAGTAAAAAGTTTGGGATGTGCCATTTTTCCACGAGGATAACGATATCATGCGGAAAAAATTCACTTTTTTGAGTTTAAAAAACGCGCGGGAAAGATGTGTTCAACTCACCAACAATTGTTCCTGGTCCGAGATCGCCAGCCTGGAAACCATTGCCCACAATTTCAATGATCGAAAGTAGAATTTCTGGAGCGCTGGATCCGAGTGCCATCAGCGTCAGATTGGCAACAGTTTCATTCCACACTTTCACTACAACGACATTCGGCTCAGCTCCAGCAACCTAATTTCCACAAAAAATTCCACATTATTGAAGATTATTGAAGAATAACTATCATTACTATGTAACTGAGTAACCAGAGATGAGAAGGTATTTCGTGGGACAACAATAGATCATGTTTTCGCGGGTAAACAATCCATCATTTTAAAACCGAAGTAGAATCGCCCGCAGAAAAGGAATATCATTCGAGTTGTTTGAAATATGTTGTCACATCATTAAAGTTTTTGAACTCTGTTTTGTTCTTTGGATCTTAGCCCGAATGCCACAGTTCAACTGCGTTCTAGCCGTTCAACTAATACGTAACACAAAAAACCTGTTTTAAGAACCTTCTTCGTATCCGTGTTATTAATTATCATGCCTCTTATTTCCATGGGAGAGTAAAGCAAGAATTGCGTTTTTTAACGCGCCTCTCCCGTTAAGCGTTTTACGCGTTTTACGCTCTTTTGCACTCTGAATCATCAGTATTCAACCATTCAGCGTTCAGATTTCAACGAATACCACTTCACGTCTTGTAGTTCGTGGAAAGTCCCCGGAATATATATATATTTTTAATATTCGTCATTGTTTTACGTATTAGTTGTTATCAGCCAGCAACAATTGAAAAAAAATTCCCACAAAATCGCGGGTTACAAATATTTCGGAAAGTTACTCCGAGATTCGAGTTGAACGGTTCAATCCAAATTAACATACAAAAAACCATAAGCGAAACATTCACGGGTGCCATACCAGCATTATTCGAAACATCGCTAGCCTGCCGGAAAAAGGGCGGATCTCAAAAACTCGTGTTTCGTTCAACCAGTTACAACTTCGGACTGGATCACGGCTACGAAACCTTTGAAAAAACCGTCGCAATCCTGGAATCTTCAGCTTTGCCACGACGTGTTCAAAATTTTCCTGGCATCATTTGGCTCAATTTTACCGCACTCAAAAATGGAGAAATTTCTTTGAGATACGTCCTTTTTCCACGAAGGTAGCGATATTGACCGTATATCTTTGGGGCGGAGCTCGAATGACGTCCAAAATGT
>JAQIWB010000058.1:0-11172 GCA_034693825.1 Zercon vagabundus
CGAAACATTGTTCGTACTTTGCTTATGTCACAATTTATTAGGTTTTACGGCAAAAGAAGGATGACATTTTTTAACAGTTGTCACTTTTCTCAAATTTGGTGGTTGATCTGTAGCTGTCTGAACATGAAGCTGTGCATTGATTCTTCATTTGAGCCACAGCTTTTAGTTCTGGCAGCCACTCAAGGTTTGCTGCTGTGTATTGGGTGACTACAGGGGGACATCATAAAAATATTTAAAGGAGTTTTCACCAGGGAAATCGTATTTGTGACTTATTGACTTGTCAAGAACATGTCACATCTTTACTTAACATTCCAGTATTATCTGTGAAGTCCAGTGTCGTATTTAGGGTGGACTTCAGCCCCCGGGTCAGTATTTTTGATAAGCCAAATTGAATTTGTGTTCATAAACAGGCCTTCTCAGTAAAAGAATAATAATGTTGTTTTTTTTGTTGCAAATATGGCAATTTTTGGGACGCCTTATAGCGCCCAAGCCAGACTAGCCCAAATACGGCACTGGTGAAGTCACTTGATGTTTAAGTGCTTCACAATATCTGTTGTATCATTTTTCCATTCTCAATTGTAATTTATATATTAACACACATCATGATGCTACCTCTAGTAGGTTTCTGATGTCGAGCTGGTATTGGCAGCTCTGATGTCGAGCTGGTGTGTCAGGAGGCTACCAAGTTAGAGGAGTCGTTTCATTTTCGGTATAATATTTGTGAGAAGCAATGTTTTGACACGCGAAAACGTGACCTTCATCTTCTACAACAGCGCTGAGCCACAACCGATTAGGGACCTTCAAGCTGCTCTGAAAAAGAAATTTTCTCAACTATTCCAGTAGTTATTTGAATGAATGATCGTATAGTGTTGGAACTGCTTGCGAAACTCGTAAACCATGAAGCGCTTAATTTACAAGCTTTTTTGTGGTGAAGTGTGATGTATTTTTGCTAAATGGTTTACTAATTTGTACATGCATAAAATAGATGGGTTTTTAGCTTCTTCAGGAGTTGACTTTATGAGTGGTTTTTTCCCAAATTTCATTCCTTAACGGAATTATCGGGCTGCGCTACGACCTCATTGAATATGAGGAATTTTTTTCTCGATATCAGATCATCATAAAAATACGCAGGAATATTTTAAAGTTTGCGCTAAATTTTTCAAAGAGACTTTAAATTGAATTCCTTGGCTTTTCACAACAATTAAACAGGCTGGGAACATTGCTAGAGGTAATCGCTTTGAAAAATTTGGCGCGAAATTTAAAATATTCCTGTGTACTCATGAGGAATTATTTATTAGAATCAGTGGATGGGGAGTTGTTTCTCAGGATCAGATGATGAGGATTTATTTCTCGGAAACAGATCATGAAAAATTATTTCTCAGGATCAGACGATGAGGAATTATTTCTCAGGATGAGATTATGAAGAATTAGTTCTTAGGATCAGATTATTCAACTACAGAAGCTGTTTATTTTGATAACTGTTGAATGTCATCGAGAGGCATATACACACTGAGCTATTTCTACTGATAAGATTATCAGCAGTCATTCAATGCGTACAAGTGCAGACAGTATCACTGGGGGTTTTACCTAAAATTATTATCACCAATCTAATCGCTAACAGTGTTGAAGTATGAAACATTTTTCTGAGTTATCGCGGTTTAATTATAATCGTTATATAAAGCTGCCATTCAAGGTTCTCTAATTATGTTATCGAGTTATTTGGCAGTGATTATTTTGTTTCAATCACGCAATAGGGCTTTGGTTTGAAATCAGTCACTTTGTTGATAAGTAGTTTTTATGTGTTTGTCAAAACCTTTCTTTAAAGCTAAACTATCATCATAATTTTATCAGCTCATCTTTTCACTCGAATTTCATTTTCTATTCTGACTACAGCTGTTCGTGCTGCCACAAATACATGTACTTGTAACACCGACAGCATGGAATGTATATGAGAATGACTCAATAACTAGCCTCACCTCAAGTTTGCATTCTTCTTGTTCGAGAAAGAAGATGAGCTGATAAAAATATGATGATAGTTTAGCTTTAAGGGTATTTTATGCCCAAAAATTCAATAATTTAGACAATGATTTTTAAAAATTTATGTTGAACATCGTTTAGACAGAGCAAAACTGAATGAGTTTTTGGACACCCACGGTCAGTTCTTGCAGAAATGGTACGTGTGTAACACATGTGACGTCTCTGTGACGTCACAAACTAACGCATATGACGTTACTGGGACGTTACAAACATTGGTTCAAGACTCTCGCTGAATTAATTCAGCGCGAGAACTTTGATTGGATATTTTTAAAATTGAACTGATAGTAGCCGAAATAGGTATCGGTTTTTGATGAACCAGTATTAATTAGCAGGTCAAAAGTTACAAAAAAGATACGAACGACGTTTTTAGGAGGATTTGAAAAGGAAAGTGTTTTTTTAATATTTTTTTTGGAGAAAAAAATGATTTCTGGACCTTGTTAAAAATTTAGTTGGGAATTTTTTTTATTGATTTTTACATGCGAGGGAAAACAACATACACAAATGTACAAAAAAAAGTGCAAACTATTTTTGATTTTGATTTCCGGAGCCAATTTTTGTGCGAGAAAAATGAATTAGAGAATCGTTATATAATTTTGTTTTAGATTTAAACAGTTAAAACTAGTTTAACACAAACGCTGTCTTATCTTATAAGTAATTGCGCAGTTACAAGTTTTACATACACGAATGGTTTATGTACAAAGGCTGAGCGTAGAAGTAGCGCTTATGTAATAAGTGTTTGTATGCACACACCTGCTACACTTTTGACAACAAAGTACACGATGACTTGTTGCACGCATAGCACTTTGAGATTCTCATCTGTGTTGCAAAGCTGTTCGATCATCAAATGCAAACTCTACAAAATGATTGATAATTGCAGTTACTTAGAACACTGTATTTGACTTTGTCTGAACTATCTGATTAAATGTATCGGACCTACCCATGTATCCTTCAGGGAGTGAATGGTGTGTAACCATCCATCAGCCTGAATCCCCTCCTGCGGGATGTTTGGGTCAGTGGGAAGTATCCCACGGTAGCAGTAGCACAGCATAACTCCTGCTGGGTTTCAGGTTTGATTCCGAGGGTGGGTAAGTTTTTGTGTGGAAACTGCAATTTTCTTACCTTTTTGGTCAAGGTGACAACACAAGTCTGAAGAAGGTGTGTGTAGGAGAAAAAAATGTTTATTAGTTTTTCATTACAACACCGCCTTAAGAGGCATTTTGCATGTTGAACAATTGTATAAAATATAATATTTGATTTTTGAAGCAACTCTAAACAAAATACCTAAAATATTTACAATACTAAAATACTAAACATCTGCGGCGTAGTAGCTGCATACTACTAGCCAGTTAGCAAGTCGTCAAAAATAGCACTTGTGAGTTCAGTAGGGTTGTGCGGGTACCAATTTTTACCTTCGGGTCAAGTTTCAAGTCGAATAAATTTTTGAAAAAAGTTTTGGGTCGGGTTTATCGGGTATTAAATTTGATCGGGTCGGGTTAACTTTGCCCAAAAAAATCGGGTTGGGTTTTGGGTCGGGTTTCAAAAACCCGAAGTTTTTCGGGTCGGGTATTGCAAAGAAATTTTTTTTGAATGTAGCGATTTAAAATTTGTCCGAATTTTTGTGATCTTCACCGCGCTCTGCGCACAATACATTTTTTGTGTGCGGCGTATCTAAGATTTGAAAGTTATCAAATATTTGGAAAGTATACAAAACAAAGTTACAGGAAAGCAGTCTTTATATGACATTATTTTTTCAAAAATTAACTTTCAAAGTAAACAACCACACTCAAGCATCCAGCGGTGAGTCGCTGGTAATGGCAGTTCTATACGACAACGGCTCCCGATCATGCGCGAGTTGTTTACACTGTTTACCGTGACAGAAACAACTGTTTTCGAGATGTTTTCACGATTCTTTAGTAGCAAAGTAATATTTAGATTACTTTTTTAAATTATTGTTAGTAATATCTGACGAGATATGCGCAAGTCTGAGTGAAAAATGAGATGAAAGTCTAATTCTAGTATTAAAACTTGGGTTTGCAATACCCGACCCGAAACTCGAAAAAAGTCGGGTTTTTAAGCACGGGTTTCACTTTTGACCCGACTCTTCGGGTTTCCAAACTTTCAGTTTTTTTCAAAACCCGATGTTTCGGGTTGCATTTCCGATATTAAATTGTACCCGAAACGCCAAACGGGTAGGAAAAAACCCGACCCAAATTTTCGAGTACCCGCACAACCCTACTACACAGCAACTTCCAAAGTGTTCACTTGAAACTTGAAAAAGATCGCGGAGTTTGTTTTTTGCAGTAGTTTATTTTTATAAAATAGTACACAAAATAGATTTGACTTCAAACAATATTGTCTTAACTGAAAGTCATTTCCAAACATATCTCAAATAAACAAATATCACATTATTACTTTAACATGTCTCAATGGAGTTATGGCATATGTGTTAGTGTATTAACCACTGGCCCTTCAAAGTCCTAAATAAAAATTACACACATACCCAACACAGTACCTAAATAGTACGTGACGTCACAATCTAACCCACGTGACGAAACTGAGAATCACCTGCTACGGGGGTATACGAGCATATAAATTAAAGTAAAACAGGAGAATTGACTTAAAACAATAGCACTTCAAGAAAATATCTGAACAAATAATGTTAAATATGAAGCCGGAGTTACACTGAGCGAGCAACATATTCGCGAATGTTCGTGAACATAGAATTCGGCCAGTGGAAACAAAAAGCACAAGCACGAACATATGTTAATGGATGCTCGCGAGTGCTCAAATGCTATCGAGAACTATCGCAAATATTTTGCTCGCTCAGTGTAACCCCGGCTTTAGATTCCTCTCATATATGCAGAAAAATGTCATATATGCAAAAATTTGGGTTTGCAGCGTATAGAATCCGGGTTGGGATTGCTGTACTCCTCCAGAAACATCATTTGACCCCTGAAATAAAGGAAATATCAAATAATATCATATACATAAATGTGAAGTTTTGCGTCTAATATATGTCCCAAGATTCACATATATAAGGCGCTATCATGGAAACTTTTGGCAACCTTGTGCCAGTTTAAAACTACCGCTTTGATGCTTAGTATTCATTATTTTCCATGCACAATATCTTCAACGTATTTTATGCACAATGTATTCTTCTGAGAGCCAAATAGAGTGAAAACACGTAATTAATCAGAAAGACTCAATTGAATATTGATACAATGTTGCCAAAAGCTCCCATGAATACACGATATTAGGGTCTCTATAGTAAAACATTTTCAATGAAAACTAGAAATTCTGGAGGAGATCAACTAGACGGTTAGTGAGATTAGGTCCTATAAACGAATAAACATTGCACAAAATAAAAACGTAACTGTATAAAAACTGCAAAAAAAGACGCAAATCTTGATTGAATAATCGCTTGCAACGAGCTCGTTCTGCTCCCTGAACGTTGCTGACTGATAAAAGAAAAAAAATACACTAATAAAAGATATATTTAGTTAAGTTCGCCAAATGATGCACTTCAAGTATCTGATTGGTGCCACTCGCACAATGCCTCATATAGGCATATAATATGCCTTATTAGCCTATTAATCAGTCTTGAGTTCAGTTCAGATAATTGCAGAGAACTTGCAAAGTTCACAGTAATAATTTGCAGCCACAAGATAATCAATTGAGTACGAAACAACCCGATATTTTTGTAAGCTATCGCTCACAACACGATTCGGTTCGGTAGTAGTTTCCATAAATTTTACGTTGATTTTCGGCGGGAGCATCAGGCCAAATAA
Source organism: Zercon vagabundus (assembly GCA_034693825.1). Lineage (NCBI taxonomy): Eukaryota > Metazoa > Arthropoda > Arachnida > Mesostigmata > Zerconidae > Zercon > Zercon vagabundus. The sequence goes on from JAQIWB010000058.1 coordinate 5,826, forward strand.
TATCAAAGGCTCTGTGCATAGTTTGGCCTAGTGTAGCTATTGATACATATTAAAAATGCTTCAAGTTATCCTGTTGGATCATTTTCTACAAAGCAGTGCTAAATACCTTGACAAATGACGTGATGACTTTGATTTTGAGTTGTGATATCGTGAGATTTCGTCGTCCCTGAACTTTGAAACTTCTGCCAAGCTTCGTGAGCACCCTCCACTCTCACTTGATTCCATTGTGAAACGAAATTTGCCAGAAAAGCCACTAAAAATAGCATTTGAATATGCAGGCGTAATGTATTTCTACGGCATCGCGAGAATGTTTTGACCTGCCCGTGGAAGTCAACGCGCGCGCGGAGTAATATTTTCAACTACAGCAGCCCGTGCGGATTTATTCGGAAAGTCTCGTATAAGGCCGCTGCGGGAATTACTTGTTTTATTGGAAATTTGAGCGTCAGTCGTACAATTCGTTTGCCAAACATGACGACAATATATTTTGCTGAATTATCGGGATTGATGGTCGCTTTGCGAAATATTCCTTCGAATACAAGAGGAAAAATACTTATTTGTACTGATGCTCTCTCGGTGCTAAAGAGTATGGATTCAAACAGTCAGTCATATGAATGGCACGGTATACGAAATGCCTTGCGACATCTAAATATGAATTCTTTGGAAATTACATTATTGTGGGTGCCTTAGTCATAAAAGTATTATTCCTAATGAAATAGCTGATAATTTGGCTAAACAAGGATGACTACAATCCTCTATTCAGCATATTCTGCCATATGGTTATCCATACGTTCAATCTATGATAAAACGTTATTTCATACTTAAACAAATAAATGCCTCTGAACACTTTTGGCAAGGTAATTCAGAATACAGTCATCTACGGTATACATGGCCATCAACGCAAGCATCGGCTAGGAGAACTGAAACAGCCATTACTAAATTGAGGCTCAATCGGTCTCGTCTACGAAGTGACTTATTTCGTTGGAAATTGTTGGAAATTCGTTGGAAATTGGTAGAAAACGATTTATGTCGCTTCTGTCATATGTTCAGTGAAACACCAAAACATATCTTCATGGACTGTGCTCGAATATGAGATAGTCGAAAAATATTAGTGAATTGCTTCATACGTAATAATGTGATTTTTAATATAGAAAAAGTGTCTTGTCGATTGGTTTAAATAGTTCATGTGATATCAAATTAAATATAATGCGAGCTGTTGAGCACTTTCTCAAAAGTCATAATCTTACATTTAAATCATATACTCGTGATAACTGAAGGGCATTTTGACAGTGACTTGAGAAAAAGATATTTACTTTTGTTGTAACAATGAACATGTATATGTTAATAACTAATGATAGAACAGCTATGAAATATATAGTGAATATAGTCATGAATCTATATTATAGATCTTATGATAATACAAAATTCTAACGTTACTCTCTAAAATAACCGAATAAAAAATGTACCCGTTACTCCGTTTAGCTACTCCTTTGCTAGTGCAATTCTTTAATACATTTTTTTTAATCAATTAAAGTTACTCTCTAAAGTTACTCTAGAAATAACTAAAGTTACTCTCCAAAGTTACTCTCTATAAGTGTTTTAATTCAAAACAAAAGTTTCTATCTTTAGTTGAATATTGAATATATATATATATATCGTAATTATTAGTGAAAAAAAAACGACCCACAAGTTTTGTAAGGGCGAAATACTGTGTAATACTGTGCAAAACCTTCAATAAAATTTGAAAAAAAAAATCCGATTGAGTGTATGTCAGAATAATGCCATCAGAACCATATCTGGCGTAAAACGCAGAACTCATTCAGACCAAATTCATCAAGATAACAAATTGCTCAGGATTAGGCAAATAGTTTTTCACAGGGCAGTTAACGATGTATTTAGAGCAAGCATTCATATTAGTGATTATAAATTTACGGGAGACTTAGTAACTTCACACCCAGAAATTATACTACTTTAATGTTTTTTTGCGGTGGGCGGGAACAAACCCACCGTCAAAATTCTATTTTTGCCATGGGTATAAAATATTTCAATTCCCCCAGTAATGAAATCAAAAACTCTACTTCATTGGGAATTTTCAAAATTAAAACAAGAATGGTGGCAGAACCGCAGTATGCAAAAACCCAAACCTCAATATGAAAACATATTGAACCATTCAATGAAGAGATATAAATTATTGTTAGTTAATTTATTTTGCAAATATGAAATATGATTCGAGGTAGAGATGGGCGAGCGCTCGAAATTTCGAGCCTAGCCGAGCTCGAGCTTCAAACATGAAATAAATCGAGCCGAGCTTTTAATATCTCCGTATTGAGGATTGCGCTCGAAATTGTGTCTCGGATTTTTAAATTTTTTCCCAACCTGAACCTGTGTTCAACAGTTTTAATAACCGATATTACACGAAAATGAAATTAATAGAACCATTAAAAATTATATATTATGTTGTCGATTGAAAACGAAAGTACAGGAAACTATTAAAAAAAGTCCTCAGCGAAGAGGAAAGCTCGAAATGAAGCTCGAGCTGGCAAGTTTTAATTCGCGAGTCAAAATTAAAGCTCGTGAGCTCGAGGCTAGTTTTCGAGCTTCAAAACAATCGAGCTCGAGCGCCCGCCCACACCTGATTCAATGTAATTAATAATTGTACCTTGTTGATGCACTGGTGTGAACAACGTACAATTTTTGGGCCGACAACTTATGTGTTGATGAGTTTGAGTTTACAATAAGTTACCGTCTCTTGTTACAGTTTCACTAGCATGTCATTGTTACATCTACATTACTGATAGTTTTAGGCATTTTTAAATGTGAGGTTGCGCTTTCCGCGCTCCTATAATCACCGTTTTTGTGTCTTTGCACCATGATTTTACTTGGGGCATCTGAGCTTGCCACCTCAACATCACTCTCTATCGCTTCATTGTCAGTTATGACATCTTCGGAGAGACTCTTTTGTCCTCTGAGTCACACAAGGAATCCGGAATATTCACCAATGGTTGCATTGCTTTGACAGTTGTCTGTGAAGCCCGAAGCACTATAAGGGAGTATCTTCATAGGACGTGCCAGGCCTTTCGTCATGATCTCCTGCAGCGCGTGTCCGTGTTGCATGAAACGATCGTTGTCTGAAAGCATCATGCGTGTCCGACCATAACATTTCAACAATCTGATCAAACTTTGGTCTCGCTCCGGGATTTGTCTCCCAGCATCGCCGCATGATCGCAAACACTTCTTTAGGGCAACGATCCGGCTTTTTCATGATTTCACCACTGGTGACAAAGGTGATAACTTGCTTATTCGTTAAACCGTCGTAAGGCAACGACGCCAGAGTTGCGATTTCCCACAAGACTACACCATATGACCACGCATCACTTTGACTCGTAAATACACGATCTTTTAACGACTCCGGACTCATCCAACGAATTGGTACAATGCCTTGTCCAGCCATCCGATAGTAGGCAGTTTCATAAATATCTCGAGTCATACCAAAATCGCCTATTTTCACTGTCAAATCCTCGGCAACCATACAGTTCCTTGCTGCCAAATCTCTGTGAACAACCTTCTGTGCTGATAAATAGCTCATTCCATCAGCAATCTCGACCGCCATTTGAATTACTTGTTTGGTCATCAGTGAGTGTCCTTTTGAAGTATTGCCCTGATCCTGTCGTTTCGAGTTTAAATAACTCTTCAAATCACCTGCAAAACACAAGTGACTTTACGAAGGAGTATAGACTACAGGAGAGCTCGACTGATAAACGCATTTTTGTTTTTCAAAATAAGTCCCTCCCATCGCTCCGCCCTCTGGTAGGTAACATATAGCTATGACGTATTCCTGTTCGCTGTGACGTATTCCTGTTCGCATGCGTTCATCAGCCGAGCTCTCCTGTAGTCTATACTCCTTGGGTTAGGCTATGTTGGGCAATGTTTGTCCATGATGCTTTTGCCCACGATATTTTAGCTTGCGATGTTTAGCCCACGAGACAAAACATGCAATTCTCCGTGGTGAGTTTCGACTGACAAAATGTCGGTATCCCAATATCAACCAATGGCGACTCGGTTGGACTAGAAGCCTAGAGCCGTTAAATAGTCAACAACGGTGTGCGAGCATGGCGGGAAATTGATCCACGAGAGCATTGGCCCAACCGGCTAAATTTGTACGTGGGACGAGTTTGGAAACGCAGTTTCAAAGCACCTTGTTGTGACTCAAAGCTCCGATTTACCAGGCAGTAAAATATTTGAAAAGTACCTGCTGGCCTACTACTCGTCAGGAAATCAAAATCCGAGGACAAGTACATAGCCAGGGTTGTTTTGAGGGGGGACGGCAAAACACATTTTGCCTAAAAAGAGCAAATTTATCGGAATTGTTGACATTTTTGGGGGATTTTGACCATTTCCCCTTGGTTTTCAAGGAGGGGGCGTGCCTCCTTGCCCCCTGCGTACGTCCCTGGTCGAGGTTGACACAGTTTAGAATCACGTTTTCGAAGCTGCATCGTCGTTGTACTTGACCCCCTTGATTAGGGCCGTGCATAAATAACGTTGAGAGTTTAGAGAGAGGTAGAGGGAAAACTTGCCATTTTTTGCTAACAGTGCGAGTCATAGTAGTTGGATCGAACACCGGTGTTCCAGGTCGAACAAACATTCATTTGTGGTACGTTTGTGGTACGTTTATTTTACGTGACGCCGCTGTGTTGGTTTACGCTACGCTGATGGAAGGCTGGACTTGGGAGCTGAGATATGTCTTGGGCCGCAAAACTCGTACACTGCCATTTTCAATTGTAACACAACCGCCCATGTTGCCAATTTGTGCGATCTTTAAAAAGCGGTACAGAAGTGTACAAGACCGTAATGTTCGCTGATGAGTATAAGCAAGTCAATTTATTATCTTTTCGGCGCCCTACTGATAACAATTTGGAGCAAAAAAATGACCTGCAGTCTAGTTCTTAGGCTTAAATAAAAAATATGCCGTAGAAGAATCAACGTCTCTCCAAGAGGAATTTAGATCCTGCTGAGTCGATGGGTACGCAGCTGCTTACCCTGCGTACCCTATAGCGCCGGCTCTGGAAGTGTTGACGGAAGCAAATTCGTGTTAGACCTAACCATGAGACACCAACTCTACTGGTAATTTCTCAAAAGGATGGTTAACAAGGGGGCAGCGAGAGAGTCAACGCATTTTTTGAAGCTGCTGACGTTATTTATGAATGGTGTCTTATGGTGGAGTAAACTTTTCGTGTTTTTGGAATGTTAAACGAGCGTTAGAATATGAAAGAAACTTAAATATGTTCTAAGTAGGGCTTCCAGTAACGGTTTTTTGGTGCCGGTACTTTCAGTACCATTACCAAGATTACCA